>JARQZK010005363.1:0-29272 GCA_030704885.1 Cynegetis impunctata | reverse complement strand
TTATTTATGTACCAAGTGCGTTATGTAGATCATTATGCCCTGAGGAAACATTCGGCCCGAGGGCCTCTGGCCGAGGATGAATGTTGCCCGAATGGGCATAAGGATCTACATAACGCACGCGGTGCATACAAGATTTTATTTTTCACGAAAAAATTATTATATAATGATGAAAAGCGATTTTTAAAATCGTTTCATTGCTCCTATCCATTTTCCTTCTCATAGTAGGCATGTCATTTGTTGATATTTTGACGTTTGTGAATATTTTTGTCATCATATTCAGTGAATGTCATGCTGCTTTCTTTGTGTAGTCTTATAGAAATAATGGAAATGAAATTAATGTTACCCAAGAATATCATAGAAATGCAGCCAAAGCTGCGAATAATTCATGCCGGAGAAATCAGATCGTATACGACAAGGATTATGAAGTATTTAATCGATAAAATTTGCTTCATTTCTCCTAGTACAATAAGCGGGCGTTTTGAATCTTTTATGCCCGCAAATGCGGGCATAATGGCCTAGGGCATAATGAGTGTGTTTATAGCAACCGTATCCAAGGTGAAATAAACATATTATATACAAGTGAAAAATAAAATGTATATATATATATATATAAATATATATATATATATATATATATATATATATATATATATATATATATATATATTCTATTTGAGTTTTCTCGATTCGTTGGCCTTCCGTTCGAAAAGAATACGAAGGTACGGCTGAAGAAATACTAAACACACAACTATCGGAAGTTCATTTGAAGAGAAGTAAAAAAAAATAATATGGTGTCATGGGACACCAGGTAGGAACGAAGTTCCTTCGGATTCAAACATTTTATTAAAAAAATATAATTATTAATATAATATAATATCGTATTGAAGATTCACAAACTATACGAAAATAAACATGTTTATTTACGAGTAAATGAATTTATAATGGTATACCACTATACATCTACGTGCTTAGACAAGAATTTCATGTATATGTCCTGGCAGAAGGAGAAAGATAAAGAAAGAAACACGCATGCGTGTTGCACTTCCGTTATTAGTGTTTCTTACGGTTTTAGTCTCACATTATTTTCAGTTTGGTAGCGCAGTGAAATCCCTATGCCCTTCAAGCCTGCCGTAAGGAACTTCGTTCCAAAAAAGTTGGGTGTTAGTTTACAGACAGAAATCGGTAATTAAAGTTTCAAATGTGTTTGTTCAAAGCTTGTAATATAATATTGTCATTGTTGAAAATAAGTTGTTATGTGTATGGTTAATTGGGTAAACCCTTATTATAGATGCGGCGAAGATATATTCACGCGCTAAAGTTTATTACGAAAGATAGATTTGAGAAAAGGCTAAATACTTATATAATTGAGATTTGAATTCTGGCACATCACTTCTTCTTCTTATGACGCCGTCTCCCTACGAAGTTGGCGATCCAGATGGCTATTGTCGTACGAGAAACCGCAGCCCTGAAAATTTCTATAGACGTCTGTCGAGCCATATCAGCGCAAGTCTTTCAGCCATGAATTCTGTCTACGGCCGACCGACCGTTTTCCTTCGATCTTCCCTCTCTGGCGGAGAATCTCATATCGCTCGCCCCTCATGATATGTCCCAGGTACTGCAGCTTTCTCTCCTTGATTGTCGTGAGGAGTTCTCTATGTTTACCCATTTGCTGCAGGACCTCTATGTTTGTTCCGTCCACGATATTCGCAGCATTCGCCTGTAGGCGTACTTTTTGTACGCGTCGCTTCTCCTTTCTGTGGCCGCATCCATGTCCAACCTCTCGCATCCGCTACAAAAGAACTGGAAAGATGGAACAGCGAAGTATGCTGGTCCAGAGTTCCAGGTTGAGGTTTCGGTTTGCCAGAAGTGTCCTCATGTTGTTCAGAGTTTTCCGCGCTTGCTCAATTCTTGATCTGATTTCTAGTTTTGGGTTGCATTGCTGGTTGACGAGCGTGCCCAGGTATCTTAGAGATGGAACTTGTTCAATACTACACAAATACAAGCACATCACTTGGTGAAACTTTATAAGGAAAAAAGTTTAAAATTTAAAATAAGTCGACTTGTTTCGATTTATGATAAGAGTTCATAACTCGAAACATGTTGACTATCCTTTCCTGTTAAATACAGTACATAATTATTATATAGTAAAAACTAAAGCCAAGTGTTTAAATTTTAAACTTTTATATATATATATATATAATATATATACATATATATATATATATATATATATATATATATATATATATATATATATTAATATATATATATATATATATATATATATATATATATATATGAAAAACTTGGTTCACGGAATGAACCGCATAAAAGATTTGAAAAATCTCCTCTTCTCCTGAAGATGGCTTAGCAAAAAGAGCCGAAACGTCGAGATTTTTCAATTCTTTTACGCGGTTCATTCCGTGAAACAAGTTTTTCAAATACTTCCGTCCGCGGAAATCTTTCTGAACATATATATATATATATATATATATATATATATATATATATATATATATATATATATATATATATATATTGTATTTTTACTTCCTTATCTCTTTTTAGCAATAACAGACTATTTAAGTTCGAGAACAGATTTTATTGATAAATTGACGTTTCGTCACGAAATTTCTGACTTTCTCAAAACTTTCGAAATACTATATGAATAAAGATTTATTTTTTTAATAACCAACATAAATCAAAACAAATAAATCTAATGAAATTTAAAATATTCAACGCAATTTCTTCGATAAAAAGTATTAGAACAACTTCAGATGCAGATGTGATTTTTTCAACACATCCACATCTTCAGAACATCCTACAATTTTTTTTTCATAATTTACCTATTGGAGAAATTGAATTATTATAAAATATTTTGGTATTTTTCATTATTTATTGGTTTAATAACTATATTTATATAAGGTTAGGAGCTAATTTCGAACTTGATTTAAAAAAACATTATTGAAGAATTTTCCTTATTCACTTTATGTAATTTACTCAATTACTGGTATTCTTATGGATGATTCAGGAGAGGTGTTTGGAATAGTAACTTTCTAATTCTTTCAGTAATTACATTGTTCATTAAGTGTCTTGAAGAAGGGAACAAGCAAGTCGCGAAAGTTAGATGTAATGCATTGAGTAAACACTGAAAATCGTCTATAATCCCATTAGAATTAAATAGTTGATGGAATCCGTCGTTACTACGTGATAATTTAACATGATTAACAAAACTAAATTTGAATTTACTATGTTTATTATCACAAAATATTTTGAAAAATATAACACTGCGATTGCAATTTCGGTCACTAGACCATCATCGGGCAGATTGAGTTAAGAACTTAAGTTCTTAACTCAATCTGCCCGATGATGGTCTAGTGACCGAAATTGCAATCGCAGTGTTATATTTTTCAAAATATTTTGTGATAATAAACGTAATAAATTCAAATTTAGTTTTGTTAATCCCATTAGAATTACCATTATTTGAATTTGAAAAAAGAAAGCGAAAGGACTTCCATAACAATTATCAGTGTTTATATTCATATACAGGGTGTCCCGTAAATAACACGCCAGAGTGACACTGGTGGTAGATTGGCTTCAGATCAATCAGATAACATCAACATGACTTTTGTAAAAGTTTTCTGGTTTTCGAGATATTGCCACTCTTATGTTTTTTCAAAAATCTATACTTTTTGGTCATTTTCTCGCCTGTTTTGAATATAAATAAGTTCTAACTCATGTTTTTTTTTTCTTGTGCTATCATCAATATATGGTTGAGACAATCGACCTATCATTTCATTGAAAACTAGCTCGCTCACCTCAAAAAAAATCAAGTTGTTTCAATTCAATTTAAATCCAAAAACCTTAAGTAAAGTTTGACTATTTACTGTGAAAAAAATATTTTACCAGACAGAATCTGCAAATGATCTTAAAAACTAGCCTATTTAATGCTCTTTTGAAAACGGTATAACACTTGTGGTTTTTCCCTTTGAAAAGTCTAAAAATTCCAATTTATGTCATTGAAGTCGTGCTACTTGCGAAATATACTGCGCCGCAAATTTAACGCATACATTAAATATTTCCTAAGTTTTGACTGAATATTTTCTCAGGCGGTGATCCGATTTGAATAAATTTTTCACCAAATAGTAGCTCCGGTTTTTGAGAAATTGTAATAGTTATAAGATGATCAAAAAAAATGAATAAACTTATTGTACAGGGTGTTTGAATAGCGACATGTTTTCTTCGTCCAAGTTTACATCCTTCTGCGGGCAATATCGTGCAGCTCAGGCAGAAAAAAATAGACGTTGTTATAATCGCATGTCTTTTGAGTTATTTGTTTTTTCAATCGTCTGTTTATCTCGAGCCACTCGAAAGATATTCATGTTTTTATAACCGCTCACACTTTTCAAACGAAATTTTTTAAAACTTTTTTGTTAATTTGCGAAGAAGGCTGTGTATACAAAATTTCTTTACAAGTAGAAACTGTGTTCATTTGGTTTTGTATGTCTCTCCATACTACAAGCCCCTTCCGAATCCTTTCAAAATTACCCTTTCTACACAATTTGTCATTTATTTATTTCTTGTATCCGATATAACGGAGAAACCTATTTATTAGTTAGCTTCAAGCATCTGAAGAAGATGAAGTTTCACGGAAACGAGGGTCATGCGTTATTTTACTTTGTGTATATAAATAAATAGGTATATTGTTTTTATAAACCATTGTTTTGATATCTTTATTAATATACATCATGTATCGGCCCAAACAATTCAAAATAAATGAATAAACAAAGTTGTCAACTTTTAATGAAATTCCGTTTGCACAGTCTCCTTCACAAGTTAACTAAAAAGTATTAAAAAATTTCGTTTGAAAAGTGAGAGCGGTTATAAAAACATGAATATCTTTCGAGCGGCTCAAGATAAACAGACGATTGAAAATTACTCAGAAGACATGCGTTTATAACACCGTCTATTTTTTTTCTGCTTGAGCTACTCGATATTGCCCGCAGAAGGATTCAAACTTGGACGAAGAGAACATGTCGCTATTCAAACACCGTGTACAATAAGTTTATGCACTTTTTTTTTGATCATCTCATAATTACTACATTTTCTCAAAAAACGGAGCTACTATTTGGTGAAAAATTCATTCAAATCGGATCACCGCCTGAGAAAATATTCAGTCAAAACTTAGGAAATATTTAATGTATGCGTTAAATTTGCGGCGCAGTGTATTTCGCAAGTAGCACGACTTCAATGACAAAAATTGGAATTTTTAGACTTTTGAAAGAGAAAAACCACAAATGTTATACCGTTTTCGAAAGAGCATTAAATAGGCTAGTGTTTAAGATCATTTGCTGATTCTGTCTGGTACAATATTTCTTCACAGTAAATAGTCAAACTTTACTTAAGGTTTTCGGATTTAAATTAAATTGAAACAACTTGATTTTTTTTTGAGGTTAGCGCGCTAGTTTTCAATGAAATGATAGGTCGATTGTCTCAACCATATATCGGTGATAGCACAAGAAAAAAAAACCATGAGTAAGAACTTATTTATATTCAAACCAGGCGAGAAAATGACCAAAAAGTATAGATTTTTGAGAAAAACATAAGAGTAGCAATATCTCGAAAACCAGAAAACTTTTACTGAGGTGATGTTGATGTTATCTGATTGACCTGAAGCCAATCTACCTCCAGTGTCACTCTGGCGTGTTATTTACGGGACACCCTGTATATATATATATATATATATATATATATATATATATATATATATATATAAATATATATATATAATATATATATATATATATATATATATATATATATATATATATATATATATACATATATTATATATATGATATATATATATATATATATATATATATATATATATATATATATATATATATATATATATATATATATATATATATTATATATACAGGGCTATTCAAATTCGAGTATATGCATGGGGATATCGATAACGGTAAGAGATAGAGCGATGGTTAAATGGGGGCAAAGTAGCATATTCCAGAGGTCAGTTATATGGATACAAAAAATCTGATCTAGCTCCTTTAGTTCTGGAGTTATATAGGAAAAATCGAAAATTTCGAAATCCTTTTTTTGCCTATATCTTTTTATTTAATGAGTTGTTTTCAAAACAATTGTTACTTCGCCATTGCCGCTTTTTGTAGGCTATCTAAATATCTGAATAAAAATTATATACAGGGTGTCGTATAAATTGGGCCACCCTCAACTTTCAATTTTCAAATACGGACCTGTATTTTTTATTGCATTTTTTTGAATGCCAAAAGTCATGTTTTATATTGACGTAGCATTTTCATCTAAATTACAGAGTGTTCTGGAAATATTGAACTATTACCAGTAAAATTTCAAAATTTTTTAAAAACTGCAGCTCTACATAAAAAAATTTCATAGAATAAGGTATAAAATGCCTAGGATTTGGAAGATAATTAACATTATTCGACGAAGAATGTCTTCTTCAAGAATTCAACCACATTTCAGTTTACGCAACCCATGATCAATGTACGAAAATGTGAAATTCTTCCCAGTACGTACATGTATGTGCATATAATCAATGCCCAAACAAAATAATCTTCCAATAGAAATCTTCATACTCCAGACACCAATTTGGAAATATTTCATTCTTATTCACTTTTCGAACTACCTATATATGTTTCATATTGGCGTTTTATTTTTATATAAATCATAAAGTGTTTTGGGAATATTGAACTGATACTAGTGATATCTCATCATTTTTTAATTCCATAACAACTCTAATTGAATAATATCAGAGAATGAGAGGTGAATCAGACAAATTGATTCCTTAAGAAAAATCAATTTCAGAATTTCCAGATTATCTAGTCACTACTTGTTCGGAATAACAATAGAATAAAATCAACATTCCCGAGAGACATTTTATTTCTTTACCATAATGTAGCATTGGTAGAATAATTATTGATCCCAATGTCGATTCACCTCAGTAGGTATGAGGAAGCTCTGCTGTATGTATTCTGCTGAGAACTCACAAACATAATCTGTCACAAACATTATTGATCACATTGACACATATTATTGATCATATAGGTTTTTATATTTTATAACTTATCGCACAAGAACATGTTTAGTTATTATCTAGAATTGAAATAAGTCATTATAAGTAATCATAATCGAAATAAATGTTTGAATTGACGATCTTCTCGTTTCAGACATTTACGGAGTCGTTTTTTTAAGTTATTATTCGCTCTGAAAATATCTCTTCGGCGTAGTGATGCGAAAGCGTTCATGATTTTAATTCTTAAATCTTCTATATTTTCAATTTCGTTTTGATATATTCTATTTTTTAGTGTACCCCATAAGAAAATGTCAAGCGGAAAGACGAATGCTCCTATTATTTCCGTAGAAAATGTTAATCATATCTCTTTTCTGCTCTATGGGGAAACCCATTTTCAGTACTATCAGATTTTTCATTAAATACTAACGATAATTTCCAAGAAACTGTCAAAATAATGACAAGTGAGGCGAACTAAATATTTATTTTCCAAAGCATGCTATGAGAATTCAAATAGTTTAATCATAATTGTTGTATATAGCAACAGAATGCCCATGAATTTGCTGAAAAATGTAGGTAGTTCGGAAAGTGAGTATCAATGAAATATTTCGAAATTGGTGTCTGTAATATAAAGATTGCCAGTCGAAAGTTTTTTTGTTTGGGCAATGATTATGTGCACACACACGTACTAGGAAGAATTTCGCATTTTCGTACATTGATCATGGGTTGCGTGAACCGAAATGTGGATGAATTTTTGAAGAAGACATTCTTCGTCGAATAATGTTGATTATCTTCCAAATCCTAGGCATTCTATACCTTATCCTATGATATTTTTTTAATTAGAGCTGAAGTTTTAAAAAAATGTTGAAATTTTACTGGTAATAGTTCAATATTTCCAGAACACTCTGTAATTCAGATGGAAATACTACGTGAATATATAACATGGCTCTTGGCATTCAAAAAAATGCAATAAAAAATACAGGTCCGTATTTGAAAATTGAATGTTGAGGGTGGCCCTATTTATACGACACCCTGTATATAATTTTTATTCAGATATTTAGATAGCCTACAAAAAGTGGCAACGGCAAAGTGACAATTTCTTTGAAAACAATTCATTAAATAAAAAGATATAGGCAAAAAAAGGATTTCGAAATTTTCGATTTTTCCTATATAACTCCAGAACTAAAGGAGCTAGATTAGATTTTTTTTATCCATATAACTGACCTCTGAAATATGCTACTTTGCCCCCATTTAACCATCGCTCTATCTCTTACCGTTATCGAAATCCCCATGCATATACTCGAATTTGAATAGCCCTGTATATATATATATATATATATATATATATATATATATATATATATATATATATATATATATATATATATAAATATATATATATATATATATATATATCCTTCGTGTGGTTTACAATGCAAATTCACATCGAAATTTCTCTTATGACATTCAGCCTACGGTTATAGAAAACATATAAAAACTATGCAGTATATGAATGATGTGAAGATTGTAGAATTTTTTCCAAAAGTGACAATGAAAATAATTTGAATTTTGAATAATTAAAATTATTCATCACAAAAAAATTTTGTGAATATGTAGGTATATCTGAACTTTTGAAAACTAAAAAAGAGCAGAATGTGATTTTCACCCAGATGTCTAACAAAATGTATCACATACAAATCTTTATAATTTTTGATATTGCATAATTGAGGTGATGACATAACCTTAAGACTTATATAGCAATGTTCATAAACTCAATATATAAAATTGAAAATGTCACATCAATATAATATAAATACATGAACGATTATCTATCACGAAAAGTTTATGTTGAGTTGCATAATTATGAAGAAGTCTCAGAGCAAGCACATAATGAAATATAAATAAAAATAATATATAAGTGTATATAAAAAAACTATATATATATATATATATATATATATATATATATATATATATATATATATATATATATATATATTGTGAATGATCAAGAGACCTTTTTGGGGGGGAAATAGGATTTGACTTTTACTTTTTAGGTGTATATTGCAAAAAAAGTAGTTAACTAACCAAAAGAAGAGTGATAATTTTTGGAGTATATTTTCAAAATAAGGCGTGGATAATGTCTTAAATATTTTACAAACATATATACACATATAAATATATATATATATATATATATATATATATATATATATATATATATATATATATATATATATATATATATATATATATATATATATATGTATAAATTGTTGAAAGAGAATCTTGATACCCAATTATTGAATATTTCACAAAATTAATCAGAAATTTCCTAAAATAAAATCGAGGGTTTCAAAAGTAAGAAATTTGAAGAAAATTTCATTACAATTGGTTCAGTATAATTCCGTAATTCCTTGTTTTGTTGAAGGTATGTTTTAAATTTTCATTTTTTAGTCATGATGAATGTTGAAACACTCAATCATCATAAAATATTTTTTTATGAAAATAGGTATGCTTAATTTGAAGAAACTTTTAGAGTATTTATATTCATATGAAGTTGGGTACTTATTGAAACTCAATAGACTTTATATTCACAGTTTTAACTGCAACAAATAATGCTTAATTAATGTGCTTAACAAATTTTGAATCCTCTGCTTTTTATTGCTCTCAGAATTGGTTCATCAAATCATTGCATAGAATAATCACATAAATCAACCAAGTATATTTTCTTCTCTCTTCCTCATACCTTCTTGTGAATAATTTACGGTGGATCACAATCATAAACCACCTACTTCAGAATATTTGTGATGTGCATAATAGAACGTTCCACAGCAGTGTGCTGTATCGATCAATAAAAAAAAAGATTCAAAATTCAATTGAGGATTATATAGATAGTGTCATTCTCAAACTCAAACTAGAACTTTTAAAGATTGAATTTTGTTTAAACGGATTTTTTTTCAGCTCACGGGATTAAAATTTCCGATGATTGTCGATTTCCTGGAGCGCCTGCACATTCATCAGTCACATTCACAAATGAAAATTTGGGGCCAGGTGCAGTAGCTACATACGCTTGTGAACGCGGTTTCGAGCTCTTGGGCCCATCCAGGCGCGTCTGTCAGAACGGAGAATGGCTACCAGAGGGTATTCCTTTTTGCGGTGAGTACAATGAGAATATTATAGATACATGGATATACTCATATATATATATATATATATATATATATATATATATATATATATATATATATATATATATATATATATATATATATATATATATATATATATATATATATATATATATATATATATATATATATATATATATATATATATATATATATATCTATATATATATATATATATATATTTATATATATTTATATATATATATATATATATATATACAGTTTTTTTTTCACTAAGATAATGTCAACATTTAAAAATTTTATACACACACATTTACTATTTATTAAAATATACTATAATTATTATTTACGCGTATCAACTTCTAGTCATTTTCAAAACAATTTCACAATTAATTCATTATTCAACAGTCTTTTTATTACATAGCAAGGTCATATATTATATAACATATTTTAATAAATAGTAAATGTGTGTGCAAATAATTATTAAATGTTGACATTATCCTAGTGAAATAAACCCTGAATATATAAATGTCAGTAAATACCAACGAACTTATATATATATATATATATATATATATATATATATATATATATATATATATATATATATATATATATAGATATATATCAGGGCATTTTTTAAGTAATACGAACGTGGCCAAATGGCCACGTAGTAGTCCGCCGTGGCCACGTAGTAATCATAATCTGGCCACAACAAATTTTCGAAAATGCGTGAACAACACTTAACTGAAATAATGTCAGAAATTTTCTGAACTTACATGATTTCCGCAAAATGTCAAAAAATATATAACTTGCTAATTCTAATGAAGTTTTTTGGTGCTAATCGAAGAAATTTATCAACGAATGAATGACAGTTTTTGTGATACTTATAATACATTTCTTTTCAATGAGCAAGATTCGTAAATACTCACCGATAATTTCATTCTCTTTAAATTGAGGAGAATTGTCTCCATCCCGTTATTCGCTTTTATAGGGTTTTTGGAATATTCCTAAACACATACGAACAGACAATTAGTTTTATCGGTGAATTACAGCCTGTAATTCGCCGATTCATATTTCACTGATAACTTTTTTCGACACCTGTAATTTACAGGTGTCGAAAAAAGTTTATCAGTGAAATATGTACTTACTCTCTTCAGGTCATTATTTCCATTATTTTGATCTTGATTCGTCGAGGTCTTTAAATCAACTTTTTTTAACCACTTATCAAGAGTCGACATCTCAGTTTCTCAATTTCTTTACAAGTAGCAAGTGATTGAATGACGAAAGTTTAACAAACGAGAGTAAACAATAAGTAAACGTCAGTAAACAGAATTGACACAACGAAACATGTAAGCAGCTGACTGCAACACAATGCGATACAATCTAGTAGTTGGCAGCACATGTCTTATGTTGAAAAGGCGCGTTGATTCAGATTTCAAATAAAATACGCGTCTACTCAATATTGACGTTACGAAAAAAAAAAATTCTTTTGCATTCTACGCGTTTTTGTTACACTACAGTAGGTTCCGAGTCGTCTTAACATATAATGTTTTCATACTCGCGCATGCATGTATGTCGGTAGAGAAGCGTTTGGGTGGGTGGGGGTTTGGTGTTTGAGGAGATATTTTTCTTTTGGCCACCTAGTGAAAAATCCTTAAAAAATGACCTGATATATATATATATATATATATATATATATATATATATACATATATATATATACATATACATATATACATATATATATATATATAGGTATACATATATATACATATACATATATATATATATATATATATATATATATATATACATATATATATATATATATATATATATATATATATATATATATATATAGATAAACATATATATATAAATAGATATATATATATATATATATATATATATATATATAAAAATATATATATATACATATAAATATATATATATATATATATATATATATATACCTTCAATCAAAACTCCCTAGAGCTTATGTCTGTTAGACAGTAAATAATATTCGCTACTCATTTGTTAGTCGTATTTTCCCCAAAAATAATAATAATTTAATTTGTAATGGCTTGTCAAGATGGAGTGATAAAAACAAGATGGTATAAAAAGAACATAATAAAAGTGGAGACCCCAACAACTTGCAGAGCATGCCATAGTCAGCAGGAAACTCTTATGCACATCCTATCTGCTTGCAGAGTCCATGCTCCATCAGGGTTTATAGATAGAAAGACATAATTGGGCGCTCCGAATTCTCTACTTCCTTCTGAGAGAAGTTTATGGTATAGACAAAGAACCAGTGCTACCATATGTTCCACTAGAAATTGAAGCGGTTGTTGAGAACGATAGAGCTCGCATATACTGGACCTATACTTTTCCAACAACCAGCGTTGCCAGGTGTGAAAAATTCTCCGTACCACAAACTCGATGAAAATGTACTAAATTTTACCTCAGCGTACCACTTTCTAATATTACATATTACATGCCATATGAAAGAAAAAAACACATTATATGGATAGTGTGTAAATATATTTGCTATGTGACGGCTAGTCGGGCTAGTGGCTAGTTAGTTTGGTAGAAGCTGCGTGTGAGAGAGAGAGAGACAAAGAACTTTCAGTTCACTCAGTTTCGAAATCAACCGCTAGAGGCAGGCATAAAATTTATTCCATTTCACCATTTCACAAAGCAGAAAGAGTACAGAGTTTGTGTACTCTTTGGCTGGACAGAATAAACTGACTGTTCCGTGCATTTCCGAACTTTCCTTCCGACTCGCATCTCTCTCTTGTCATGGTCATCTGCTATGACGCTATGGACGTTTTGATTTCTTGATTCAAATTGCAAATAATCAATAAGAAAGTTGTTTTTCAATATACCCAAAAGCAGTACCACATTTATCAAAGGAGTAACACCGTACTTTTTGACAACCAAAAGTACCACATGTGGTACAATAGTACCACTCTGGCAACGCTGCCAACAACTCGGCAGATCCACGCAATAAAACCAGATATAGTCCTACTGGACAAAGAGTTCAGAGAATTGTTTGTTGTCGAGGTTTCATCCCCTGCCAAAAATAATGTGGTGATGAAAGAAGAACAGAAAAGTGAAAATACAGAGATTTTATGTTCGAGCTGAGGACACTATACTCAGGGCATAAATTTAGGATGGTCGTACTAATCATAGGTTGTCTAGGCGGAATGAGAGCTAACTATGTGACAGAATTGAAAATTATTCCGGCATGCAGATCTCTGGCCGATATATTGACGCGCAGAATGTAGAAAGCAGTGTTAAGTCTACATACAACAATTCACTTGATAAAAGAAAATTTTTTAGGCGTTTTTTGAACATCGATACATTTTGTGATAACTTAATATACTCTGGTAATTGATTATATAAAATTAGACCACCGACAAACAGAGATTTATACAATGTGTCTGTCCTATACTTATCTATGTGATATTCTTCCGTATTCCTCAGGACTAATGATATCATAGTGGATCTTTTAACTAATGGTGCTGACAAACATTTTGGTAGTAAATTATTTCCAATTTTATGTATGAATATTAAATTGGATTCATGAAACATACTTTCGACACTGAGGAAATTTAGTCTTCTTACCATAACTTGAACTGCAGTGAATCTATTACAATTCAATAATATTCTCATCAATTTATTCTGTAGGACTTCTAATTTACTTATATCCTCCTTATGACAATACAATAATAGAGACATACAATATGTGAAATGAGGATGGATCAAGACATTGCTGATCAAACGTATGGTCCATCCTGTCAACTTATACTATAGAATATTCAAAAAACCGACTTTTTTACCTAGTCTTCTAGTTACTGTTGCACTGTATCGAAGAAAAGCAGTTAGGTGCAGTAGGTAGTTTTTTAATTCGTTTTAGACCTCTTAGACCACGATCTTCGAAACATTTTTCATGCCTGACAGCTGACAGCCGTTCAAGCACAGCTGTCTTTTCGATTGGTTTAATTGTGATATTTTGATTATTTTGTTACCTGTTGTATATCTCGGATAGCTCTTATTGCAACTACTTATTTCTTTTGTAGCAGGCATATAACCTTATATTTATTTCGAGTTCCTGAAAATGGAAGAAAGTGTTCCGAAAGCTTGAGAGTACAAATAAAGAGCCTTACATTTCTTTCACCCTCGTAGTGCTATTTTCCCCTATACCTTTTCACTTCAATAATACATTTGGGCACCTACTATATATTTTTAAGTTTATATACATATATATATATATATATATATATATATATATATATATATATATATATATATATATATATATATATTTTTTATATATATATATATATATATTTATATATTTATATATATATATATATATATATATATATATATATATATATATATATATATATATATATATATATATATATATATATATATATATATATATATATATATATATATATATATGAGAGATATAGGAATAAACTTAATGATTTGCTGAAGTTTGCAAAGAACGAATATTATAGACGAAAAATGGAAAAGTATTCACGTAACGCTAAGGGCCTATGAAAATGTATAAGAGAAATAAATAATGATCAACCGGAAAACTCAGGAATCAACTGTGTGAAAAATGATGAGGGAGCTATATTGTATGATAGTCATGAAATTTCCGAAGAAATGAATATTTATTTTTCGATTATAGGCGCTAAACTGGCAAATAAAATTAAAAGACCTAACCGGAATATGGTGGGGAATAAGAGTGTTGCAATCTCATTGGTACTTCTTGAGACTTGTGAAGGCGAAGTTTTGAACGTGATTGTGGGACTGAAGAATGGTAAATCACCAGGGATTGACGGAGTGAAGGCGGAATACCTGAAGGAGATTGCAGCATTTATTCTCAAACCATTAGTTCACATATATAACGAATGCATTGTGAAGGGAGAAATTCCCTCAGCTCTCAAGGTGGCATTGGTAACTCCTATTCATAAAAGTGGTGATAGAGCACTTTTAACAAATTATAGACCAATATCTGTCATATCTACGGTGGCAAAAATATTTGAAAAAATTTTGAAGAGTAGGATTGTTTGATTTATGGAGAAGTTCAATATATTATCCAACAAACAGTATGGATTTCGGGGCGGAAGGTCAGCAGTAGCTGCTCTCACTCATCTTCTTGGTGAGGTATACAGGGCATTAAATTGTGGTATCCCTGCTATGTGTATATTTGTTGACTTTTCTAAAGCTTTTGACACCGTTTCTCATGATGGCCTGTTGGACTGCCTGGAGAAAATTGGTTTTAGAGGTAATTCCCTGAAGTTAATGAAAAATTATCTGTCAGATAGGCGGCAGTCGGTTGCTGTGAATGGGGTCAAGAGTACTACTAGAGTATTGAACCATGGTGTTCCACAAGGTACCGTCCTGGGTCCAATCCTTTTCTGTATTTATTTGAATGATATGTTTCGTTTGCATACTTGTGGTGAAGTGATTTCGTATGCCGATGATACTGCCATTTTCTACACCGAAAACTCATGGTGTGCACTTAAGCAAAAATGCGAAAACGACTTCAAAGGGTTTTTGGATTACTTCGATTATAAGTTACTCACTTTCAAAAGTGAAAAGACTGTGTATATGCCATTCACATCCTATGCGTCAGGTTTGCCACAGTTTGATACACTTCATATTCAGTATCAACAGAAGGTTGTAGATGTTAAGCAGAAATTAACAGTTAAATATCTTGGTATTACGCTTGATCCGCATTTGAGATGGAAATGTCATGTTGAGAGTTTGGTCGGAAAACTTAGATCGCTTCTACCTCTCTTCAGAATTTGTAAGGGATTCTGTAGTATGGATCACCTGAAGATTATATATCATGCACTCGTTGGATCAGTGATCGAGTATGCTATTCTGGTGTGGGGTGGTGTGGACGGTGTTCACTTGAGAAAATTGGAGATTGTTCAGAAGAGATTTCTAAAAATCATCTTTAATAAACCACTTATGTATTCATCTGATGCACTGTTCCTGGAGGCAGGGATAATGGATCCCGGGCAGACATACTGTGCTAAGCTTCTTTTATCACAGTTTCATAACTACTCCAAATCTGAACTTACGTCACATGGATATGACACCAGAAGGGCTGATGCTCAATATAGGCTGCCTGCTGCACACAAGAGTGTCTTTCAGAAGTGTTTCGTATATCTGGCTCCAAGAATCTTCAACAGGCTTCCTCGTGAGATTCGTGCAACAGTTTCTTTCATGTTATTCAGGAAGAAGGTTCAAAATTGGATTAGTTCACAGTCACGATCAATCATAGCAGACTTAGTGGAACTTAAATCGTTCTAGAGAAGTTATTATACTTATGATGATGATAATTATCGGAAAGCAGTCTGAAGGCATGTTCACCGGTTCGAAGAGAATTGTGTTTTATTAAACCATACACAAGGACTTGTCCTTTCATGGTCTATTCGATTGAATGTTTGTTATGAATTATGTTATATTACTGATGCCTGTTCTCACTATGTTTTCTATTAATATGTATTGACTACTAGTCTTGTACTCTGTTTTTGACATTCAATAAATTTATTATTATTATATTATATATATATATATATATATATATATATATATATATATATATATATATATATATATATATATATATATATATATATATATATATATATAAGTCTTAGTAAGTAGGGTCCCGTTTTTACCAATTGGGTACGGAACCCTAAAAACAAGCTCAGGCCAAGAAACTTAAATGTGAGGAAAGGAACTGAATGATAAATTCTTATTGAAGAAAGAGCTTTGAAATTATATATCTCACGCCATATACTGTCATTTAAGAAAAATGTCGATGATGTCATATTTTTGACAGATGTCACAAAATTATTTTGTCAAAATGTGGAAAACTGAAAAACTAAATTGATATGTTTGAGAGTTTTCCATAAAACCTGAAGTCTATCAAACTATAAGGGGTAGGCCATACTTTTTTCCACACTGTAAATTAAACCTATCATACATTTGAAGATATTAAGCAATAAAATAGACTTAGACTTTACGATTACAATATGTGAAAGTTGGTTTGTCTTGATTATATATTTTATTATATTATATAATGTCATTCACTTTTATTGCAATATTACCAATTTGGGAATTTCGTATAGTCAATTAATTCCAAAGATTATAAATTAAATAAGAATAATTATCCCCAAGAAAAGAAAATTATTCAAAAATCGGTGACATAAATTTGGTACCTACTAGTTTTTTCAGGAAAATACTGAATTCACGAACTATATGATGCTGATAAAACAATTATTATTAGTATATTGACTCTATAAATAATAACTTTCAAGACAACCGTACGACAAATTATGGATTTTTCTGTGTTATATACGTTATAAATAAACTTTGACTATAAAAAATACATTTTAAAATTTCGTATGGAATCTAGTTCAATTCAATTTTACACCATATAGTTACTATACTTTTTTTGTATTGTATAAACAATATTGAATATTTTGAAATTATTTCCAATCCTTAACATCTTTTTCCAATAAACATTATCGACATGGTCAAAAATGATTTTTTTTGACACACCTCGTATACGACTGATACAATTTAATATCTGATAGTTGAATTTTGGATTTTAGAATATGTAGAATATTTTATAAAGAAGAAATTAAAAAAAAAAAATTATAATAATATATATATATATATATATATATATATATATATATATATATATATATATATATATATATATATATATATATATATATATATATATACTGTGTGTCTACGTAGGTTGGCTACATTTGGGAAACTTCTTATTATAAATTTTATATATATATATATATATATATATATATATATATATATACATATATTCCTGGTATATATTAGCATCTCTAGCGGCTCCCATAGAGTCAAATGCGCTAAAATTTGGTACCTGGCTTTGTTTCCGTTGCAGAACGAATGTAATTAGGGTAAGAATCTGCCGGAATTTTTTACGTAGATATTTATAATTTGACATAGTGACATATCCAGCGGTTCGCATCACTCCAAATTAGCTATTATTTGGTATCTGAAGTGGATTCCGAGGCAGAACAAAACTATCAAAATTTAAATACATATAGGGTTGCCAGGCGTCCGGATAAAGCTGGACATGTTAGGCTTTTTGATTGCGTGTCCGGCCAAAATAAACGGTGTCCGGCTTTTGTTAGGCTTTTTACATTATAGTAAAATCATGTACATTATTGCAGTACAATATTAACGATCTTGGACTGAAAACTTATACAAAGACACAGAACATTTCACATGGATGACTTTAAAAAGATGTTCCTGAATAGAATCAAGTTTCTGATACTATAAGTATCCTATCACAAAACAAAGCTTAAGTTAACGATAGCAAATGTTTTGACCAACTGGAAAACCTTTTTCCGTTTTCCGAACAATAATAAAGAAAACGTTGATTTCAAGAAGCTGTTAGCACACAACAAATGGGTAGGTACCTACTCTATTTTAAACAGGGCCGGCCTAAGGCGAAAATAGCAAGTGTGCTAGACTCAAATTTTATGCCCCTGGGGGTCTGCGGGGGTATGGAATTTTTTGAAATTTAAGGTCTAAAAACACAGTTTTTGTGCACTTTTGCGCCTTGTAGAACATTAAATTTATGTATGACAATTTGATTCATTATTGATTGACTTGATATGTTCAGTAATCTTTCTTGTACTATAACCACTAGGTATTATGTCAAATAAACTAATGAAAGCTTTACTCTCCATTGTTCTTGTGAACATAAGAGAGTTGTTCTTTACAGTTTACTGAGAATAATTATTTTCCCCGCAGTAAGTTTGTGGATTTTTCCATATTGAATTATACCAACTGATAATGTGCAATTTCCAGCTAACCGAAAACTTAAGGTTTTTGTCCAATACTAGTCCAACAAAAAATCTTCCACTTTTATCGGAATCTGAACCTGGGCCATCATCCAGAGATTCTAGATAATTGTATTTTCTTTCATGTAACAACCAGAGATACTATTAAAATAATAATAATAAATAATGTTTATTTGCACAACCAAAATAACAGTTTATCATAACATCAAGAATATGAAATAAAACTTGACTCTATAGCTAGGTAAAAACTAAAATATTCAATTATATAACCAGGAAAAACAGAGATTCTATAAAAAAACCAGACTCTCAGAAGTCCACCTTACTTTTAGGAGAGCTGTTATACGTCAGGAAAATTCAAAAAATATAATAACTCATTACGTTCAAATCATTCAAGCAGAGTATTCTCGTTAATTCTTTTATTTCATGTTGTTTCTTTCAGTTTCACTGGTAAGTACTTAGTTTTGTCCATTATACTCAAATTTCAACTTGATGCAGGTAGGTTATCTACTGTTTAACAGAGATAATATTGTCTTCAATCGAAACACAATGAACCACTGGAAAATACGAAGTCCAAAAAAACACAAATTAGGAAGCTATACGTTCGAAAACTCAAAATGAAATGAACGAAAATACCATTACAAACAATGTAAACAATCCGTTAATGGTCCATGCTCTAGTACCGATATTAGCCGTTCCGGCGCTACGATCTTAATTTCAGACGCCAATTGGCTAGAAAAGCAAAGCTGGGGGAGGGGGGCAGGAAGAGTCACAACACTTTCCGCGTCCCGCCACGAGACGACTGTTCTACTGACCTTGGACCTTGGTCAAGGGCATCAGACTTACTGTATTTCAGAACTTATTGGGGTAGCCGGGTAGATCTTCGGTTTTACATTGAATTTTAACTGTAATAGTTTTAAGACAAAATTCCTTCTATAGTCGGCGGCAAATCATTGGAAGCTTGGGATTTTTAGCTGTGTGAATTCATTTTTCAATCCACAAACTGACAACGACGCTGGGCGAGGGGTGTAGAGGGGAGTGTACAGCTGTTTAGTGTCCAAGCTTCCAATGATATGCCGGCGAGTATAGTTTAAATATTTCTGCCCAATATTTAAATCAGTTTTTATACAAAAATTGGTCAATTTAATGCCCCTCCAAAAGGCTTGGGTGTGCGGCTGCATACTTCGCACACCCCTTAGGCCGGCCCTGATTTTAAATCGATGAGTAGTCGAGATTGCTTTTCAGAATTCCTAACTATTTGTCAGTATTACTTTGCGATCCCAGGACATAATGCAAACGTTAAAAGAGTGTCAGCAATGGTCAAAAGAACGCAACAGATTGCATGTTGACACTGTAGCTAAAATTTTGGTTGAAGAATTTAATTTAAATTATTTGACGTGTGAGAATTTAGACGACTGCATTCTGAAAGAAATTGAGCTTTTAAAGCAGGTTTCTGCCTACCAAAAATATGAATAATTAATTTTTTTGTTTAACTTCAAGAAAGGAAGTTTTATTTTGGTCAGATTGGTTTTTACATTGTTTCGCTTTGAAAAGTAATAGCAGGTAAAGAAGACTTATCTGTCCAATTGCCTCTCATTAGAATTCAAGAAGAGTTTAAAAATATTGAAAGATGTTTATCTAGAATTTAATTTTGACTGATGACTTTATTTGACTGATTAATAATAAAGTACTTAGATTGATTTGGCATTTGATTTTGTTAATATTTCATTAGAATTTAAGAAGATTGAAGGTAATTATTAGAAAAGCTTGATTTTATATACAATTCTTTTATCTTACTTATTAATACTAAGACACAAAATCTTCGATAATGAAGGATGTCCGGCAGTGCCGGATTAGCCACGTAGCAAGAGTAGCAAATGCTACGGGCCCCGCGGTTTTTGGGGCCCCGCGCTCCAACGCCTGTCTGACAGTAAAAAAAATATATTTAGATGAGCGTAAAATATCTTGCATTTCTTAAACGCGAAGCGATTAGGCTATGCTTTACTCACACCTAAAAATCTAAAAATCGATTTTGTCACATTAAATCGTAGGTATAGGTTGTATAGTACCCACCACGAGAGACGTTGGTATCAAAATCTACACCAATAATTTTAAGTTGTACCAAATTTCTGAAAATTTAGCGCTGGCCACACAAATTATGTGTTTGTACTACTCGCACTGCACTACACGCAAGTTTGTAGCAATTCAACACTAACAGGGGAATTCCCTGATATTGTCATCTATCGAGCTAGTCGTAAAACCCGAACAAATAAAATAGGACTCTATTGACTATCAAACTATTAGAATTTGATTTACATTCATATTTGAAGTTAGTTTAGCATTGTATTTTAGTTGCATCAGTTTACATTCCACCATATTATTGTAACACCAATACTTCTGACCCCTTGGCGAATGAAAAAGAGTGACCCAAGTTTCTTGTCAGTTCTCATGGCTCAACCGCAATCAGCTAACTGACCGTAGGCAAATTGGCTCAAATAGCTCTTTCACAAGTATCATGGATGTGATTTACTTACATAAATATAAATTTGAATTTGATTGTGCGTATGTAGCTTTGATTGTACCTAATGAATATTTAAAATAATATACGAACTATTTCATCACCACAGTTAAAAAAAGCCAACCAGTTTGATTTGTAAAAGTAATAAAAAAAATATAGAAAGTTTATTTCAAAAACTGTTATCATTACACGCACAGATATACGTGTTCCTACATAGCCGCTCCGGGTTGTCACGCACACACATTTTCGGTTTTATTCTCTGATCTGAATTTAATACCATAAACTTGAGAACCTGAAGCAAACCAAGGGCCCCTTGGCCGAATTTGCTACAGGCCCCGCGCTAGCGTAATCCGGCACTGATGTCCGGCCTTTTTACTCAAATTTCCGGCCAAACTGGCTTGTCTGTCTGGCTCTTAGGTTTGGCCACCTGGAAACCCTAATTACATAGATATTTCTTCGTGGTTTTTGAAAAATTGCCAAACTCCACAGCTTCTGCAGATTGAGTTAGAGGGTTGATAATTGGTACTTAGACTGAATTTGTGTTGAATCCTTTGTGGGTTTCAATTCTTTTTCTCAACCGCGTTTCATTTCATGGTGACTATTCCGCTCGAATTACATCTCGTTCTGTTCGCGATGCACGAAGTGCATCGCGAAGTTACATTACAATAAAAGATTGAAATTTGGTAGGTGGATTGACCTGATGTTGAGGTAAGTTCCTTCGTTGGTTACAACTTTTTTCCTCAACCTCGATACACTTAGCGAATTAAAAAAAGATAAAATGAATTATTTTCTACTTCTTGATTCGGTTTGCTATTTAGGCGTGATTTTTCAAAATATAATTCTATGCAATAGAATCGCATCTCGACGCGATGCATTTCGCTCGAAAAATGTGACCTTAGTGATGGAGTTCTACTACTCACGATTTTTTAAAATTTATAGATGGAACGTTGAAAAAAGTATATTTCTTGAGATATACGCCGAATATATTCTCCTCTTATTTAAAAATTGATAAAAGTGTGCTACGCTTCACAAAAAAATCTGAACCGACCCAATTTCATTGGAAGTGAGATTTTACGGCTTTTACACAACTGTGAGACTATGGTTCATTTAACGGGCACTTTGAACGAATAAACCATCAGTGAATAACGGAGAAAATGAATTACAATTTTGAGATCTTTTAGAGCTTATCTTATAATATCTTTCGCAGATGGAGTACACTAAGTTTGGGTTTTTCTGACTGTACTCAACAGAATCTTGAAAAGTGAAGTTAGATATTCTTTCTTCGCTAATATTTTCGACCTCACTTAACTTATTTTCATCAAAAAAATGGATTCAGCGTGTGTGATCTGTGCCGGATTAACGTTTTTGGGGCCTTTAGGCTCAGAAGTTAAGGGGGCCTCGTTAAGGAAACTGAGACCCCCCAATTTCACGTGATCATGTGACTTTTATACTTTAGTATGAATAGATATTTAAATTTATATAGTATAGCGAAAAATAATTGAATTTCAAGATTTAAAAGTATCGCAATGACAGCATGGTTAAGAATGAAATACACATTTGGTACAAGGTGCTATGTCTGCTATTGGACCACTACTTGCAGACGTGGATTTCTTTGGTATTTTTGTATGTGCAAATAGTTTTTTATTTTTCACTTGTATAGGTATTATAATATGTTCATTTCACTTTGGACACGGGTGCTATAAAAACACTCATTATGCCCTAGGGCCTAATGAGCGGGCATTATGTATCATAATGCCCGTTAATTGTACGAGGAGAAATGAAGCAACTTCCATTGATTAAATACTTCATAATCCTTCTCGTATACGACTCTGGATTTCTCCGGCAATGAACTATTCGCAGCTTTGGCTGCATTTTCTATGATATTCTTGGGTAAATTCATTTTTATTTCCATTATTTTTTTAAGACTCCACAAAGAAAGCAGCAATGATATTCACTAAATATGATGACAAAAATATTCAGCCTATTGATAAATCCGACCCTGTGTGTGATAAAAAGTCATCATACAATGATTTAACGAAGTAATAGACTTGGTTATTCAATATTTTTCAGGAATATTCGATAGACCATTTCAATTTAAATTATGATCTGCTCTATTTCATTATCCAGCAGAACTACCTTTAATAGATTTCATCTTTTCTATGCAGTTAACGTTGGAAATACGAGTTCAAGCCACTTAAAAGGTATGGATGTTGAAGTTGAAACTATTTCATCGATTATAGTGAATACCAAAGTCAGAGATATGCGCTAACCACATACATATTTCGAATTGCAATCTTCACATGCTTCTTTCACTAAATTACTCAAATAAGCCTACACTTCATACACTGATGGTATAAGATTCACTAGAATATGTAAGAACGGCTAAAATCTGATTGATTTTTTGTTCATTATAAAAATACAAATATTCCTATAATTGATGAGGTTAACTTCTTATTAACAAAATATACAATGGATCGTTCAAGATGTGAACGTTTTTTCGTCAAAAGGAAGTAAATATCAAATTTCATATTCCTAGATATTGACAAAAAACTATATATTTTGATACAGTGTGGTTTGTACTGCTAGAAAAAATTATTTTCAATAAGTTAACCGATACTAAATCATGTTCAATAAGCAGTATTATTATGCAGTATATGGTTTGCCAACAAAAAAAAACGAAAATGACAGAGGCAGAAAAAGCTAAGTAACAGTAGTAAAATGATATTAGAGATAAGTCCAGGAACAATAAATTTCAAAAAGAAGCTAAGTTCAGAGTAATAAGAGCCAAAGTGTCATGAAATTTTTTTTATTATACAAGACAACATAACCTTATACACTAATATTAATGTGAAATGTATTCAAGAGTTTATGTCAATAAAAGATGTTCAGAGATATATGGCAGCATGGTCCGTAGGTTTTTTTTCTTCACTGACGGATACCTCTACAGGAAAGGTGAAAGAAACAGAACTAATGTGATCAATAGTAACATAAAAAATTATATAAAAATATAAATATAAAATATAACACTGACAATAGCAATATGACAACTGACCAGACAGGCACTTTGCTCCAATAGACTTTCAACCGCACCGCTCATACAACTAGGGCGTTCTTTGAGGAAGTGTCGGAACTTCTAGGAACGGAATTGGAACTTAGCTCTTATAAATACGGATTGCCGCTGGCACATAGACCCCAATTTTCACCAAAAGTCTGTTTACACAAATTTGGCACTTACCTAAAGTTTCAACCCTGTATCTCAATCTGCAGTAGCTGTTGAATTGAGCAAGTTTTCAAACATATGCAAAAACAAGAAATATCTAAGTAAAAATGGTAGAGGTTGAAAAAATTCACACAAATTTCGTTCTACCTCGAAAACAACTCCAGGCACCACGATAAAAAAAAAAATACTTATATATATATATATATATATATATATATATATATATATTTTTTTTTTTTTTTTCGAGGTGCATATTGGCATCTCAGCGGCTTCCATATATATATATATATATATATATATATATATATATATATATATATATGTATATATATATATATATATATATATATGTATATATATATATATATATATATTTATATATATTTATATATATATATATATATATATATATATATATATATATATATATATATATATGTAATATATATATTAAATATATATATATATATAATTATATATAAATATATATATATATATATATATATATATATATATGTTAATAATAATAATAATAGTAATTCTTTATTTCTTCAAGACAATCAATACAGAAGAACAAGAGAGAAAAAAAATACATAAAAATACAGAAAATAATACACAACCATATATATACTTGACAATTAAAACAAATAATTTTTCACTTCATAATTACAATTTTCTGCCAAGAAATGGTTCAATTTTCTTTTGAATATATTAGTGGATCCACAACTTTTCAAGTCCGTTGGGAGAGCATTAAACATTCTAGGTGCCATATAATTTGGTGATTTATAAGTTAACTGATATTTAGCAACTGGTACAAAATAGTTTTCTTTCTGACGGGTGTTCAAACCATGCTTTTCTTTATTTTTTTCAAATGTTGGTTCATTGCCTGTGAAAACATGTACATATATATATATATATATATATATATATATATATATATATATATCATATATCAGACATCGAAAAACTCTCAAAATTCGTTGTCTAAAACGTATAAAAAAAACTGCTTCCGCACCTGACAACTGACGCTTCAATAGTTTATTATATTCGGGTGAAATACGAGTGAAAATATAGTAAATCAAACTCAATGCTTCATCAAAAATTATCTTCATCTGGTAGACCTCCTGAAAACTTCAAAACTGTTTTATTAGATGTTTTTCTTTACACTAATATTCCAAATTCAATTATTCCAATGTTAATAAATGCTGAGTGGCATATTATACAACCATTCCTGAAAGTGATTCAATTGAGGCTATTCAGTTTACACTTGGTAGGTACTAATTATTTTCAATATGAAAATGACTCTTTCCAGCATTTTAATAGCGTAGAGATGGGAAGTTCTATTTCAAGGGTTATAGCTTAGTTAGCTTTGGAATTCTTGGAAGTGTGTTAAGTAATTCTCATGAAAACTTATTGACTTTCAAATGATCTGTTGATGATTGCTTGATAATAACTTTTTAAGATCTCATTAATGATACACTGCAAAATTTCAATGAAATATTTCAATTTACTCTACAGAAAGAAGCAATGAATTAGATTTTCTTTGTATTATTCTCATAGACAGAAATAATAAAATTATGGAAAAAAGGTATAAAAAAGAAATGCATCCACAAAGAAAACTAAATTTCAATAGTAACCACCATAGTGATGAGCACTAAAACTTACATCAACACACATACATAAAATATTACAAAATGTCCATACATTATACATTACATATACGAAATATCAAAAAAAATAAAATTCAAAAACATTAAAACACATTATAAAATTCAGACAAACAAGTGATAATAAAAAATATTTTCCATTTCTTCATATTCGGCAATGGTTAATAATAACAATTTATACATCTATTAAATGAAATAACGTATGACGCACGTTTCGGTGGAACTTCGCCTTCTTCAGATGCTAAAAGCAAACTAACTATGTTTCTCCGTTATATCGACAACAAGAAATAAAGAGATGACAAATTGTGTAGAAGGGGTAAATAGAAATAAAATTATTAGAAAAGGAAAAACCAATTCTGAACTGCTAGTCAGGTAGTTCGGTAATTTTGAAAAGATTGAGAAGGGGGCTCGAAGTATGATCGATTTGGCTATTCGATAGATCGGAATGCTTGTATTTATTTATCTGTAATGATTCTAAAAAATTAAGTTTAATTCCATTACTTTCAGCATTTAATATTTTGAAATCGAAATTGAATGTGTGATTTTCTTGGTTTAAATGGTTTTCATAATGTGAATCCGACTTTTGATTAACAAAGCTACGTTTGTGTCCTAAAATTCTAGTTTGAAAACTTCTAAAAGTTTTACCAATGTGAAACTTATCACAATCACCACAATTAATTTTATAAACTCCTGATTTATTATCTTTATGAACTTTGTATTTATTATTTTTTATATGATTTTCTAAATTATTACCGGTACGATAAGCAATGTTAATGTTGTGCTTAGATAAGAGAGATTTAAGTTTTCTACTTGAATATCCGATGAAAGTGAGGCTATTATATTTGATATTATTTTTAGAAGATACACCTGGCTAATCGCATTTTTGAACAACTTGTTTCATATTGTCTACTATTATGGGATCATAATTTTTATTCACGGCAATTTGTTTAATTATATTTTTCTCGATGTTAAAATTGGCGTTTGAAAGTGGAATATTTACTAAACGATGTACCATACTATTGAAAGCTGCCATCAATTCAAAATATTACATAATTTGAACCCACATAATATTAAAGTTGCTCACACTATGCAAAATCAGATGAAACAAATCTTTTCTAAATTAAAAAGTGAAACACCCCATTCGAAAAAATCTCATGTAGTTTTTGCCTTGCAAAGATTTTGATAAATCATATATCGGACGAAATTCCCAAAATTTAGAGGAAATATTAAAATCTAACGAATATGCAAAAATGAAAACTACAACACTAATCTACAACAGCAACAATTCATGGGAAATGTAAGTTCAATTTGAACTGTACCAAAATTTTAGAAATAAAAAAGATCAAAAATTCCTTGAAATTTCAGAAATGTTCCATATTTATTGAAACTAAACTAAAGTCTTAGATGATAGAGATGATATGGAAAATTCAAGTACAATATAATATACAATCAAAACACATTAACTATCCCAACATACTCAAGCACAACAACTTTACTTCTTCGGTAACGTCTAATCAACTAACCACCCCTTTCTCCAATAGACCAACTAGAAATCAGATTTAATTTTTTTTAACGACATCCTCATCTTCAGAATTTTTAACAAAGGCATCACTCACATTCAGAACATTCTTTTTTTCTAGAATATTTTCACAATATTGAACATATTGTGCATGTGTTTAGAAGAGCATATTTTAAGAAATTTTAACTAGGCGGCACTTAACTAAACGAATCAATGTGTACAGGCTGGGTGATTCAGATGAGAAGCTTGGATAAAATAATTTGAGCCATATTTCGTAATGTTTATATCATCATTTGTCATAAAGTTGAAGAATCATAGATTAGACCAGCTTTACAATAGTTATTTATATACCAAGTGCGTTATATATCTTTATAAATTGTTGTGTTACGTTTATGTAAATAGAGATATTTTTGTATTGAATAGTGAAAATCATCAATATAATACTCGAAAAAGAGATGATTTTAAAATACCACACTTTAATCACTTTTATTACAGAAAGTGTCTTAGTTATGCTGGGCCAAAATATTTTAATAATTTGCCTATAGATATCAAGCAGGCCAGAACTATCTCTATTTTTAAGCGGAAAATTAAGCACTTCTTAATACGGTATTCTTTTTATTCACTTAATGAGTTTTGTGATAAATGTAGCATTATCATAGGTTTCTGATCCCTTAAAGTTTTTTTTTGTTATGTATGTTTTTTTTTTTGCTTTGTTATTCTATCCTGTTTTTTTTGTTTGTATAATCTTTTGACTTGTCCTATCTGTATTATGCATAACACGTTGTATAACAGCCATTTGGATCAATAAATTTCTTATTCTTTTTCTTATTCTTATTCTTAACAATATTTCGTGACTAAGGTATATATTAGCAAACTTTTTGACAAATTATCACTGTCAGAAAAATTATTTCTTCTAAAATGTTTTGATGAAGTTATAAATGATTTTTAAATCAATTGTTTCAATATTTTCCAAACTTATTTTTGCTAGAATTATTGAAGAAATTATATATATATATATATATATATATATATATATATATATATATTTATATATATATATATATTTATTATTATTATTATGCGTATATATATATATATATATATATAGGTATATATATATATATATATATATATATATATATATATATTGTGGTTAATGGATGTTTTGGTATTGGTCCCCAGGTAGCAGAGTGACCTCAAAGATACGTCATATTGACGTCA
>JARQZK010005362.1:22500-29464 GCA_030704885.1 Cynegetis impunctata | reverse complement strand
AATTACGAATAATACCATGGTCAGCCATCTTGAAACGCCATCTTGGAACGCCATCTGTTGGTCAAGTTCCAAATTACGATAATACTGTGGTCAGCCATCTTGGAACGCCATCTGTTGGTCAGGTTCCAAAGTACGATAATACCATGGTCAGCCATCTTGAAACGCCATCTTGGAACGCCATCTGTTGGTCAGGTTCTGAATTACGATAATACAGTGGTCAGCCATCTTGAAACGCCATCTTGGAACGCCATCTGTTGGTCAAGTTCCAAATTACGATAATACTGTGGTCAGCCATCTTGAAACGCCATCGTGGAACGCCATCTGTTGGTCAGGTTCCAAAGTACGATAATACCGTGGTCCGCCATCTTGGAAAATGGCCGCCATCCGCAAAATGGCCGACTTCCCGATCATAGACACGCCTTGAAGTCGCGCATGCGCAGAACTGACATTTCGGACTTCGAAAAGTTGAAGTGAGCTAGAACGAACACTGCTATACTACTTATATTTACACATATTTATACGTCCATATCTCTGCCATTTACACAAGGGTAGATCCTACCTTAACCTTCTGCAACATCGCGGTTAGTGACTTCCATTCTACCTGCGTTCACAGCCAGTATACCCATTCCTACGGTCCTCGTGATGGCCTGGGTCGTCATCTCCGGAACTACTGCGAAGCAACCAGCTTTTCTATGGGCGATGATCATTTCTTCTTCTTCCCATATTTGTTCACTAACTTTCACTTTCTTTTTTCAGCTTCAATAAGAAAACTAGCAGGATCGCCATGTAATGCCTGGTCCTGGGTCTCTAATTGCAAAAAAAGCTCTCAATTATTAGGAAGGCAAGGGAATATAATCAGTCTTAGGAACCTTAGTCATTATTATTGTGGATATATATATTTATATATTTATATATTGAATTATGGTTAGTATTGTGGTTACATATAGATGGGTTATATTAATTGATAAATGAGAATAATGAAAGAGTCCACAAATTAAAGTAAAAGGTAATGGCTGAAATGAAATAATTATTAATATATCAAGAATATGGCGTATCATCACGAGAGTATAGGGACGGTAAACAGCGCGTATAGAGATTGTACGTAAAATGAATTGCTTTAAAAATTGTTATTGTGATTATAACTACTTCCAGCACACCTCCAGGAATGGATATGGAAATTAAACCATGCATAGGAAATTGAAAGGAAAATTTTAAATTATCATACATTTAAACGAGACAGAATTTTCTCGAGTAAACCTCAATAAAATTCTTTCAATTAGCCCCAGAGGTGTGGTGGATGTAGATCAGTAGGTCAGTGTCGCGATGAGTAAACGAAGAATGTTACGATTGTATTCCATATCAGATGAAGAATGTTATAGTTTATACTTTATATTGTTTGTAAACTAACTGCAAGTACGATACACTTACTCTGCAAGTACGTGAGGTCAAGGCCGATATATTGATAAACACTGATATATAAATCAGAGGGAATCTAAGATAGGAAGTAAGTAAGACTGAGAGATAGACTCGTCACGCTGCCCGAGCGGTCAGCGCTAAGCCTATATTCAGTAATGCTATAAATAAAGACTACAAGTATAGTATGAACCTGTGCATCATTTAACACCCAGGACCAGGCATTACAGAGCTCACGAGTTTTTTTTATATTTTGTATAACTCGAAATGCACAAGTCATAATTGACAAACCAAATCCTGATGTATCTTGTCGTTTTCGGCAATCATAAGTTCATAGACGTACATGAAGATATGGATCAAGTAACACACACCTTGACATAGTTGCACACCCCTTGGTTCAGTTGAATACTTGTTGATATTCCAGAAGAAGAGACTCACTTAACGTATTATATCTCTCAACTCCTACCTCCCTTACTTTCTCAAAAATCATTTCATCTATGAGAGAAATTGGCCCAAACTGTCTGTTTGACAAAGAAGCATGCAGACTGATGGAAGGCATAGCTCACAGTGGCATTTTCACGAAGTTGGTTTGGGACCCTAGGGCCGACCCAATTGACCTTCCGGCCAAACTCACTTTTCGACAATCAAGAGGCCATGCATGATCTGACGATACCATGAACTTCAACGATGAAGTGTCAGTATCGTAGCGCATATCGTCCAAGATTTAAAACAAAATCGAAGGACATGAGAAAATTCACAATTTGAAGGATTTTACTACCCATACGAAGTTCTAAATGAAAGTTCTGATAAATAATATAACGGAGTTTCTACGTCCTCTGACGCATTTCGCATTTCGATCACTATTTTTTTCTATCCTTTCAGTCTTCTTCTGTAATCGCCCTATCAAGATTTTTCCAATTCCGTCTATCCATTTCCTTCCTGGTCTGCCCTTTCCTCGTTTATTTTGTGGTTCGTATTCCATTGCTATCTTTGGCCATCTTTCTTGGTTCAACCTGTTTACGTGACCATACCACAATAACTGTTTTGATTCTATTCTATCTGCGCTCGTGAACTCTCCCTGTTCTTCTTCTTATTTCCTCATTAGGTATATGTTCCATTCTTGATGTTCCACACGCTCTTCGCAAATAATCCATTTCGACAGTTTCTATTTTTTTCTTGTCTTCCAGCGAGAACTGCCAACACTCACCCCCATATGTCAGAATCGATTCTGCAATAGCATTGTAGATAGTCATCTTCGTTTCTCATCTGATTTCATTCGACCATAATAGTGAATTTAGTGTACGTACAGCCCTTTTTCCTTGTTGTACTCTGTTATATATGTCCCTTTTTGTTGTACCCTCTTCCAAAATTAAAGTTCCTAAGTATTTGAACTCATTACACTTTTTAAATTCATGAACTTTTGGTTCTGCGTTTTCTGCTTCGTCTCCTATTTTAAGATACTCCATTTTCGCCATGTTCACATTTAGCCCCCATTGCCCCCATATTCCTTTATTAATTTCCTCAACATATAATCTGCGTCCAATTCATCGCTAGCCACTATCACTTGATCATCCGCAAATAATAGTGTTGTCAAACAGTGTTGTGATATTTGTATTCCCATTCCAGCTATTTTTCTACTCCAGTTATTAAGTGCTTCTTGAAAGTAAATTTTGAACAGTGTTGGGGAGAGACTGAATCCATGTTTTAAACCTTTTGTTGTAAAGGGGTTTGAGATGGAAATTCTCACCTTTACTACGCTATGAAAATTCACATACAGATTCCATATAGCTTTTACATATACCTTATTTAGGCTTATCTTCATCAGAGTCTCAAAAAGTTCTTTTAAGGTGACCGTATCGTATGCTTTTTTCTATTATTCGATGTAGAACAAATGTATTGTCCATGCATTGTTCTTCTTTTTCTATAATGCTGTTTTCTATCTAATACTATTTGAGTATTCTGCCGTACAATCTCCCCATCGAACTTGGAACGCTTATCCCTCTGTAGTTTTCACACAATTTCTTGTCTCATTTTTTATAGATTTAGCTGATGTGAGCCAGATTCCAGTCCTCTGGAATATTGTCACCTTCCGATAAGCATTTATTAAACAGCTTAGCTATGGTTTCTAATAAGAGTCTGGTCCATATTTTATTAGTTCGATGGAAATGTTTACAGGCCCAGCTGTTCTTCCATTTGTTGACTTCTGCAACACTTCTTTTATTTCCGGAACCGTTATTTCATTTACTGTTTCATTTGTATCTAACTCGATGTTTATGTTTTTATACTCGAACTTTTTTCGGTTTTCAGTAAGTAACGTTTTGTAATAGCTTTCCCATTCTTGCAGATTTATCGAATTTAGTTCACCTCTTTCTCTAGTTTGTTTTCTGACGTTCTTAATTGTCTTCCATGCCTCAGCTACTTTCGTTCCTCCCATGTACCTATCTACCTCTTCGCTCTTCTTCTCCCAGGTTTCATTCTTTCTTTCTGTAATTGTTCCTTTAACCACCCTATTACATTGCGCATATATTCTTCTATCTTCTGCTGTGTTGGTGATAGTTCTAACTATAATAAAAGTCTTTCCAAGTCCAATGTTGTTATGGACACCTACTAGCAGCCACATGAGACAGACTAGTGATTTTTAGGTTTTTTTCTAGAACATGAAACTTCTCCGCTAGCTTATTATTTCAGCATCTCGAAGATCTCACAGTTCAATCTTTTTTATTGACTATAAGCGAAAATTCGAAATTGTATTAAGTTATCTTCAAAATCATTTCGTTGCTGTTTATTCAAAAAGTAAGGTAACACAATGTTCTGGAATTCTGTCATTTTATTTCATCAAATGAATTAATTTATCAGGAAGACCAATCACCAATTTTATTCAACAGATTTAAAAAAAAAATTGTTCCTGCCTTCACCTTATCTTTGGTTTGAACAATCAAATTCATATCTAACTAGTCAAAATCAGAAAACAAATTATAGGTTTCCTTCTAATATGATTAATAAGTAGGAAAATGAGATTATTCTCAGCTGAAATTCTCTATTCCTGAGCTAAATGAATAATTCTGAAAGTAACCGAAATTGATACGATTTTCTCATTATCCCGAGCATACACGGAAGCTGCTGTAGTATGTTATCATTATTATGAAAATGTCAATTTGGAATGAAGATCACCGCCTTCACGTGATCAAACTCTCCGGAATTGGAAACTCGGAAATATTCAACAAAGATTCACACAATCAATATTCAAGGGAAGAATCTAGTGAGGCATAAGGCCATTGTGAAAATATCTGCCTTTCCAATGAATATCTTGGCACACAATCCAGAAGTTGCACTCGTACGCGACAAGCAGATGGCTGTAAGCTACAAGTGTCTTGTGCAATTTAATATTCCACAATATATGCGACGGATTTTGTTCATATTTCCTGCTCTGAATATAAAGTGCTGTGGTACATTCTATACCGTCTAAAGTTTCATATTGAATTTAGCTCTCACTAATGCAATTTTATTGTTGCGAAGTTTCGTTAGAGTTGATAATAACTCTCAGAGTTCAATCAATGAAGATTTTTATTTGTTAGAGTTTCTTCAAAAATAGACGATCTCATTTTTGACGTAAAGGAATATAGATTTTCATTTGTGAGAGTTTCACTTATAGAAAACGGACGATCTCGTTTTTTGCCGCAAACAAATAAAGATCATCATTGTGAGAATATCAATTGTAAAAAATAGATGATCTAGATTTGTACCGTACACGAATAGAGATCTTACTTGTAAAAGCTTCAGTTAGGTATAGAAAATAAACGATGTATTTTTGTTGCAATATACGAATAAATATATGAATTTGTAAGAGTTTCAGTTATAGAAAACAGACGATCTAGCTCCTTGCTTTACAAGAATAAATAGTTCATTTGTAAGAGTTTCGTTTATAGAAAATAGACGATCTAGATTGTGCTGTATAAGAATTCAAATTTTCATTCGTAAGAGTTTCAGTTGTAGAAAACAGACGGTCTTTTTTTGTGTTGTATGGAAATAAACAAATTAATTTGTAGCGTTTTCAGTTATAGAAAAAAAATTAACGATCGAGTTTTGTGTAGAATAAGAATTATTATTTTTAAGAGTTTCTGTTATGGAAAATAGACGAACTATTTTATGCTGTTTGAGAATAAAGATCTTCATTTGCAAAAGTTTCAGTTATAGAAAGTGGACGATTTCATTTGCAGGAGTTTCGGTTATAGTAAAAAGATAATTTTTATTTGTGTTGTATGGAAATGGAGAAATTAATTTGTGAGAGCTTCCATTATAGAAAATAGACGATCTAGTTTTGTACAATATGATAATAGGGATCTTTATTCGTAAGAGTTTCAGTTATAGAAAATAAATTATCTACCTTCTTGCTGTATAAGAATAAATATCTTCATTTTTAAGAGTTTCATTTGAAAAAAATAAATGTTCAAGTTTTGTGTTGAATGAAAATAAAGATCTCAATTTGCAAGCAAGATCATCTATTTTTGTACAAGAATAAATATATTTATATGTAAGAGTTTCATTTGAAAAAATATTTGATCTAGTTTTGTTAAAAATAAGATTAAATATCTTAATTAGCAAGAGTTGCAGTTATAGAAAATGGACGATTTCACTCTTAGGAGTTTCAGTTATAGTAGACAGATAATTTATTTTTGCGTTGTAAATGAATAAAAAACTTAAATTGTAAGAGTTTCAGTTATAGAGAATAGACGATCTAGTTTGTGCCGTATACGAATGAAGGTCTTCGTTTGTAGCAGTTTTAGTTATAGAAAATAGATGATCTGGTTTTGTGCAGTATGAGAATAAATATCTTCATTTGTAGAAGTTTCGGTTATAAAAAATGAATGATCTAGGTTCTTGCTGTATGAAAATAAATATCTTCATCTGTAAGAGTTTCATTTGAAAAAAATAGATGATCTAGTTTTGTCTAGAATAAGAATGAAGATCTCAATCTGCAAGAGTTTCAGTTATAAAAAATATAGGACCTAGTTTATGCTGTTTGAGAATAAAGATCTCAATTTGCAAGAGTTTCAGTTATAGAAAATGGACGATTTCATTTGTAGGAGTTTCAGTTATAGTAAAATAAAAATCTATTTTTGTGTTGTATAGAAATAAAGAAATTAATTTGTAAAAGCTTCAGTTATAGAAAGCAGACGATCTAGTTTTGTACTTTATATGGATGAAAATCTTCATTTCTAAGAGTTTGAGTTATAGAAAATACAATCTTCAAAAATACTTAGACGTCTAAATGTCAAACGAATTGTTCATAACTAGTTTCCACATTTTTGGCTTATGCACCTTCTCGCGTCTTCACTTTCAGTTTTCAGATGCCAAAATTTACACTGAATTTATTCCAATTTTGATAATATTGAACTGCCTCAAGATACCAAAGGTAAGCTCATTCAGTATGAGAAATCCCAAAAAATACCTGAAAAAAATATACATACATACATATATATATATATATATATATATATATATATATATATATATATATATATATATATATATATATATATATATATATATA
>JARQZK010005362.1:5000-20000 GCA_030704885.1 Cynegetis impunctata | reverse complement strand
TACGTTTATTATCACAAAATATTTTGAAAAATATAACACTGCGATTGCAATTTCGGTCACTAGACCATCATCGGGCAGATTGAGTTAAGAACTGAATACAAAATAATTATAGATTTGCGCTTACGGGTGGGAAAGGATTATTGCAGGTACCTAAATAGACAAGAGGAACATATTTCAAGAAGGGCTAATCGAGTGAATTTCACAAATTGGTACAATACAATGTTCTTAGAAAAGTCATTATTGTTTAAATACACTAAATATAGGAGAATATATCAAGTCAATCTGGTCGTTCAGCAAGATACCTTTTGCATTATTATTGAGTTTAAAAATTTCTAATGATTCTAAGTAAGTAAGTTTGGTTCCTTTCGGTAATTTGTGCATGATTTGAAAATTATCTATTTGTGGAAATGGGTGGTGGTTTTCACGGCAATGATTTGAAAACGTTGAATCCGTTTTATTTTTCAAAAAAGATGGTTGGTGTTCTTTAAATCTTGTCTTGAACGATCGACCAGTCTGACCTATATATAGATTTGATAGATAAAATGATAAACAAGAAACGTAATCAACTAGCGTACAACAGCATATATCCCCAATTAAAAGTAGAAAAATCGGAAAAATTCACATCTTTAACATATTTTGGTCCTCCAACAGAAAAAGTTGCTAATGTCATACCTAAATGTAATATTAAAATTGCTTTCAAACCTAAGACAAAACTCTCAGGATTTTTATTCAATGCCAAAGATATCACTTCAAAATTTGAAAGTTCAGGAGTTTATAAGTTGATTTGTCCTGTATGTAAAGGAGTATATATAGGTCAGACTGGTCGATCGTTCAAGACAAGATTTAAAGAACACCAACAATCTTTTTTGAAAAATAAAACGGATTCAACGTTTTCAAATCATTGCCGTGAAAACCACCACCCATTTCCACAAATAGATAATTTTCAAATCATGCACAAATTACCGAAAGGAACCAAACTTACTTACTTAGAATCATTAGAAATTTTTAAACTCAATAATAATGCAAAAGATATCTTGCTGAACGACCAGATTGACTTGATATATTCTCCTATATTTAGTGTATTTAAACAATAATGACTTTTCTAAGAACATTATATTGTACCAATTTGTGAAATTCACTCGATTAGCCCTTCTTGAAATATGTTCCTCTTGTCTATTTAGGTACCTGCAATAATCCTTTCCCACCCGTAAGCGCAAATCTATAATTATTTTGTATTCAGTTCTTAACTCAATCTGCCCGATGATGGTCTAGTGACCGAAATTGCAATCGCAGTGTTATATCTTTCAAAATATTTTGTGATAATAAACGTAGTAAAATCAAATTTATTTTTGTTAATCATATATATATATATATATATATATATATATATATATATATATATATATATATATATATATATATAAATATTTATATATAAATATATATATATATATATATATATATATATATATATATATATATATATATATATATATATATATATATATATATATATATATATACCTACCCATTTATACGTTTTCTTTTTGGAGAGCCAGGTGAAACTTGGAAAATTCCACTGAAAACTTCGGCGTAAGCAGTCACTGAAGATTAACGTCAAGTTCTCAGGTACAAAAATATTTGCCTTATTACAGGGAGGTTCCTCAATTACCTCTTCTGTTATAAGATACGAAACATGCTGTCGAAACAAAACTGCAACATTCCCAAACAACTTTAGCGACATTAATTTTCTGGCAACTGAAGTCACTGCACAAATAATTCAGATTTAGGTGGTTACGTTCCGGAGTGTAATTTATTCTTAACTATTTTCAATTATAAAGTTTCAACGGCGAAAAGTTTCGTCAATTTTTTTATATTTGAACAACGTGACTGTAATAATTTCAGTAGAGACTGTGGTTGACGGAAACTGATTCTTTATTACATATTGCTCTCCTGGGTAACTTTTTAAGGTAATATTTCTCTGCAAACTTTCTGACGTTTTACGTAGCCAAGAACGTTGAAATTTTTCATATTTGAAACATTCATTCTGAATATTCTCTCTCTTATAGTGGGTACTGTATAATATGAGAGTAATAAGTGGACTTTGCTTATTAGGAAGAAGATAATATTGAATTAGCAAATGAGACTTAAAAATATCGTATTGAAAACAAATATAGGCCGATTTTCGTTGAAATAACTATAATATGCTATGTGTTACTCTGACAGGGCATTTTGATACGAAAAATGTATTTTAATGACACTAGTGTATGTTGATGGCACTAGTGTATGTTGATGACACTAGTGTATGTTAATGACACTTTTTCATGATAAAAATGTAAAAAACATATGAAAACAAAACGTTTTACTCGTTTTTATAGATTTATTCAGTAATGGAGGTATTGAAGGATGAAATATGAACAGTATCTTTTCTAGAAAGAACCTCGGCCGACCCAAGGTTATGTGCTGCCAGGGAGCAAGATATAATTTGCCGCCCTTTCTCATTAAAACAGCAATGTTTTATCCTGTCAATGATAATAATAACTGCGTTGATTGAAAATTCTGATTTTAAATTTTTTTTTTTGTTCGAGTGGAAAATTCTTTTACGCACTACCTGGCTGTAGAAAAAAGAATGATAATAGTAACTTTATATATATATATATATATATATATATATATATATATATATATATATATATATATATATATATATATATATATATATATATATATATATATATATATATATATACACAGGGTCCTGCAACAGTGGCGCGGTGTTCCATATCTCTATTTGGGAAACAGATAAAAATCTACATTTCTAGAATATTACTTTATTGCTCGAGCTCGACAAAATAAAAATATTGTCGGTCACACAGGGTGTTCAATTTCTTCTGGGCGAATATCAACTATGTGTTTTCGAATGGCAACCTATATTTTTTGTCGCCTTTTCGGTTTCTACATAGAAAATAAAAGATACTTTGTATTGATCCTCATTTCGCAAATATTCACGGTTTTCGAGATTTTTTGTCACTCAGAATATTTGAAATTATGAAGTTGTGCTAAGTCCAATTGAAATTTATTTTTGGTCAAATATTCTACATCGGTAAGTCTCTCAAACGATATATCTGAAATCAACCTGCGATATACAGGTTATGAAAAATCGCTTGCCACATATTGTAAATAAAAATGTACAGAATCTTCCTTATTTCAAATGGAACACCCTGTATATTATAGATCCAGGAGAAGCGTTAAGAAAAGCTCTACAAATATCATGAAGTATTCCCTATAATTAAGTTTACTAGTTTTCCTTAAAACAGCGAAAAATGGCAAATATTCAAATTTCTTCGCTATAATCTCAATGAACGACTTTTTTCATAATTAACCTGTTGGTATATAAACAAGTTCTGAATTACACCACAAAATATACCTGGTATATTTGAAATAATTTCAATAATCTCAAAATTTGAGCCACATTCTTTGGATCTAAATCAACCTTTCAGCGAATAAAATATTTATTGGAAATCGGGAAGTCTGGCAAATGACAGATCAAAATATTTGCCTTCAAATAAGTATTGAAATCTTTAGTGATTCGTTAAGTAGAACTTTCGATATGATTTCATCAGAATGTTGTTAAATTATATCGAAAGTTCAACTTAACGAATCACTTAAGATTTCAATACTTATTTGAAGGCAAATATTTTGATCTGTCATTTGCCAGACTACCCGATTTCCAATAAATATTTTATTCGTTGAAAGGGTGTTTTAAATCGAAAGAATATGGCTCAAATTTGGAGATTATTGAAATTATTTTGAATAAACAATGAATATTTTGTGGTGTAATTCACAACTTGTTTATCTACCAACAGGTTATTTTGGGAAAAAGTCGTTCATTGAGATTATAGCGAAGAAATTTGAATATTTGCTATTTTTCGCTGTTTTAAGGAAAACTAGTAAACTTAACCATAGGGAATACTTCATGACATTTATAGAGCTTTTCTTAGCGCTTCTTCTGGATCTATAATATATAGGGTGTTCCATTTGAAATAAGGAAAATTCTGTACATTTTTATTTACAATATGTGGCATACGATTTTTCCTACCCTGTATATCGCAGGTTGATTTCAGATATATCGTTTGAGAGATTTACCAATGTAGAATATTTGACCAAAAATGAATTTCAATTGGACTTGGCACAACTTCATAATTTCGAATATTCAGAATTGAAAAAAAAAAATCAAAATTGCAAATAATCTCGAAAACCGTAAATATTTTCGAAATGAATATCTTTATAAAGTATCTTTCATTTTCTATGTAGAAACCGAAAAGGCGACAAAAAATATAGGTTGCCATTTGAAAAAACATAGTTGATATTCGTCCAGAAGAAATTGAACACCCTGTGTGACCGAAAATATTTTTATTTTGTCGAGCTCGAGCAATAAGGTAATATTATAGAAATATAGATTTCTATCTGTTTCCAAAATAGAGATATGGAACACCGCGCCACTATTGCAGGACCCTGTATATATATATATATATATATATATATATATATATATATATATATATATATATATATATATATATATATATATATATATATATATATATATATATATAACTTCATTAGGTACTTTGTATAATTTAAAAAAATAATGTATTGTAAACAAACATAGAAAAGATAGTAATTCATATGATCCTAAGTTATAACCAAAGAAATACCTCACCTATAGGTATACATAATTTTGTATTGATTTTTCTCTTTATTAGCACTTTGAACTTAAATATAAATTAAAGTGGTAAACTATACTGACGTACATACATTTTCGTTATTGAGAGCATTCTTGCTTTTTCAATTGCAAATTTTTTAAACAAATCTGTCATATCTAACGCTCCGCAGATGTATTTCTACATGCTTATCAAAGCCTGTTTTGTAACAATCAAATTATGCAAAACATACCTGTTGACCATAGTCACTTTCATACATCACATCACATAAAGTAAACAAGGAAAAATTTTCAACTTTCGAAGAGAGCTATTTATACGTATTCCGCAACACGAATTCTACATTCACAATCCAACGATGAATTATAGAATACGTCAAGTCACCCCGACTCAAAATCTGCATACAGCTGTTTAGATCTGTTTAGATCTCATCACTGCAGCTTATTTGTCTCGGAGTGAATTAACATCTTTCTAATTATTCCCTAATACAAATCGTGACCGGGCTACTATCTGGATAACCCAGAGCGCCCCACCCACTAAAGATATTGGAAACCAACAATTCACCGTTTACCGTGAATGTGGAATTGTTCACTACATGTAATAGGTATACCAAGTTTGTAAGCCTATTCTGGCTCATAGCCGATCTCAGATAGTTTTCATTCATTTTCAATTTTTAAAAAATTTTTCACCATGAGTGGCAGTGACATCGTTAAAACAATCTGTTAAGCTACACATACGTTGGGAAAAATATTGAATATAGTATGTTTGCCTTTCATGTTGGGACTACTGTCATATCCCTGCCCTCTCATATCTTCAATACCAATATGTAATTCTTCCGAATAATTTAATAAAAATATCTTGAATTTTGAAATAATCAAACAATAGTATATTGTACAACAAATAACAAATCATACAGGTAAGAAATGGTCATTCAATGTGACTTTTACACTATACTTTTTCTACGAATGTTAATGTTACATAAAATGGAATGGGTAATATTTTTCTTTTGAAGATTTAAAAAAATGTCAATCTGACGTTCCAAAAAACAAGCAGCGCCATTTAACGCCATCTTTGTAAAAATATACCCGTGCACAATGTGAATTTTGTAGTTGACTCATCATGGTGATTGAAGCACAATGAAAATATTTATTAATATAACGAGATTAATATGCGATTTATAAGAGTCGAGGACATGGCTAGCAATGTCCGAGACGAATTTTAGGCCCGGTTTTTCAATGCTCGGTTAAAGTGATTTAGCTTTCGCCTAATCGATAACCTTTAGGTAAACCGTTTTTCCACCTCTCATCTTGCGCTAACCTACTGATATTCTATCGGGTAGAGTAACTATCACCTGAAAGTCTTTGTCAAATGGCTAACTGTAAGCTATCTTGCAGACGCATGTGCTCCGTAGGTTAACTACCCCGAACGGCCCGAACAGTCGAGTTTGTTCAACTGCTTTGTAACCAGTAACCTCATTTTCTATTTTGTTTTTTCTACGAAAGATGGAAGCATTTGATTTTTTAAGTGATGATGATGAAGAATAAATTAATAGGCTTCATTGATTACCAAAGAAGGTCATACGTGGTCAGAGAAAGAAGTAATCCATTTGACTATTTTGATGAATTTTTCACAAGATTTAGGTTAAGAAAAGAATCTGTTCTGAATATATTAGAACAAATTGAACAACAGATAGAGACCATAACAGATTAACAGGTAAATTATTTCAAACTCCATAAATCTTTTTCCAAGTTTCTTTTTTTTCCCTCCAAGTAGTAAAATCTGTTTTTTTTTTATTCAATTATTGCTTTGAAACCATTTGCAATTTTAAACAGCAACGATCTATCAGAAGGACTAAAGTTTGCCACTCTTTTCTTCTTCAATGCTTTTGTTTCACCCATTTTATTATAAAATAATCAACAATAACATAACAAAACATATTACCGAAATCGACAGCAAAAGGGGAACGACCAATCAGAAGTGCTCCCTGAAACATTAGTACTACCAACGTTAACAAATATATCGCTAGCTGACAGTTTGCTAGCATAAAGTCAAACATTCGAAGGAGAAACGCAATAGTTCTTAGTTGGACCTTTAGCTGATGGTTAAGCTTAACCTATAGTCAGCTAACTGTGAGTTTTAACCGAGCATTGAAAAACCGGGCCTTAATCGCTAATAATCGAGTTACATTCAAAGCTTTATCGTATCATTGACAACGGCGATGCGAAAATAAAAGCAACAAGGTTTTATGTCATTTCATTTCGGCATTTCAAAAAGTCATTAAAATGATGCTAGATTTTGATATTCCTGACGATATATTAGCTGCAGCCAACACTATAAGGTTGAACTTGTTTCCGGATAAATCTAAAATCCATTATGAAAAAGAATATCTGCAGTTTTGTAAGTGGCGAAACAAAGTACATGTTCGAGGTGCAGAAGAAACGGTGTTGCTGGCGTATTTCGCAAAACTCTCTGAGAAATATTTTGCTTCATCCTAATGGCCGAAATATTCCATGTTACGAGCGACTTTAGAACTTAAGGAAAGAGTGGAAATCGATAAATACGGCGCTTTAATACGTTTCATCAAAAAGAGAAACGTTGGATATAGAGCAAAAAAGTCAAAAGTATTTACAAGAGAACAAGTCAACGAATTTTTGTGTTCTGCCCCAGACGAGGAGTTTTTTATGATGAGAGTTGCTTTTTTAATTGGAATTGGAGGAGCCTGTCGAACCAATGAATTAGCGAATATGACCATGGAAGATGTTGACGTTTCAGAGGACAAGATTATTGCTACTATTCCCGATTCAAAAACTCACAAGAAACGGATTTTCGCTGTGGTATCTGACGGCGAAGCCAATCCTGTGCTTTTATTCAAAAAGTACGTAAAATTAAGGCCAGCCCATGTTACTCACCGTAGATTGTTTGTATCATATAGAAAAGGGAAATGTACGGTACAGCCCTGCGGCATTCATTTCTTCTCTAAACTACCTCAAAAAATTGCAGAGTATCTCTCACTTGAAAATCCTAATATGTATACTGGTCACTGCGTTAGAAGATCTTCGGCAAATTTTCTGGTTAATGCTGGAGGAGATATATTAGACCTACAAGAACTTGGTAGATGGGAATCGGCGAAAGTTGCTAGAGGGTATTTAGAAGAAAGTGTGAACAAAAAAGTTTCAATTGCTCGCAAAATTCAAATCGGCGATGTTTCTGGCAGTGTATTAAGCACTGGGGAACCGCACGAAAGCGAAAAGAGTGCTTGCTCGGTTATTAATCAATCTTTAGAGGATATACCTACGATCGTGGACGCTAACGGCAAAGGTGTATCCATCAAGTTTGAAAACTGTCAAAATATTGTTTTACATGTTCATGAAAACTAGTTTTAATATTATTTGGTATCTAACGTATTAAGCTTTCGTAACTAACGTATTAAATTATGGTAACTAATGTATTATGAGTAACTAAGGTTTTATGTAGGTTTTGGAGCGTTTACGATGTTGATAATTGTTAATAAAGATTCAGTATAAAAATGTCTTAATCTTCAATGATACGATAATGTATATAAAACTGTTATGGTTTAAATATTATTGTCATGAAATATCTAAAATGTCTCTCCTCAAAAATAATTGATAAGAGTTGTCATAATAATATTGTACGTCAATATTAGTTATTAAAACTTTCTTACAAAAATTGTACTTATTCTTAAAACACTGTGTATATTCAAATACTTTAACTGGTTATGGGCCCAGTAAATCGTGTATAAGAATAAAAGAAGCAATTTGAAGAAGTAAAAAAATTAATTTGGTGAATTTTTGAAGTTAGTGGCAGCTTTCGAGAATGGAATTTTCAATTTCAAATTGAAAAATTAGGAGGAAACTCAAATTGGGTTGACTGGAAATTCCAGGTCAAAATTCAACTAGCTAATGGTGTTATGGAAGCAGTTGAAGGTGAGCTGAAGTATCCCAAAGAACCTAAGGAAGATGCAAGTGAAAAAAAACTTAAAGATTATAAAAAGAATAAGGAATAACTTATTAAAATGGAATATATGGCTCAGAATTTCATTGTTTCAAGTTTGACTTCACAGGTTAGACAACTTATTAGTATGTGCAGCACAGCTGAAGAAATGTGGCTATAACTCCATAGTATTTTTGAGCAACGTACTGAGCAGAGACAGGGTCGCTTGTTTAACCAATTTTTCAGTATTAAAGAGAAGGATCCAGTTCAAAGTATTGCCAAACATATAGCTTCTTTAAAAAAGTTATGGGTTGAATTACAAGATGAGACATGGAAAGAAGACAAAGTTAAATTACCAGATTCTTTGTTCCTTAATCGAGTGCTAAATACATTGCCCTCCCAATTCTTTGAATTTGTAAATGCATGGGAGTCAGTACCGAAAGAACAGCGAACAATCACTCTTCTTCGAGAACGACTGTGTACCGTTGAACTCCGTTTACAAGAACGTGTTGAAAACGAAAAAAAGTACAACAGCATATGTTGCGGTGAAAAGGCAAACTTTTCCACGTAAACATTATGGTGCATCTAAGAAAAATACGGAGGAAGTTAAGAATAAGAAGAAATTCTTCAAATGCTACGGATGTGGGAAAAGGGGCCATTTCATGAAAGATTGTCCCTCGAGTAACAGTAAAGGCAATGTCTGTGAAGAAGTTGCTTTTGTACATGAGGATTTTGTGGTAAACCTTAGTAACGATGATGCTTGGATAACAGATTCTGGCGCAACTCACCATATGTCAATGCATAAACATTGGTTTATAAGCTACAAAGATTTTTCTTGTCCTTAGTATGTGGTGGTTGGTAACGGTGATCGTATGCAAGCTTATGGTAAAGGACAAATAAATGTAGAAATGTTTGTTAATAATTCTTGGTCAAAAAACTATCTTCAAGATGTCTGGTATATACCTAATATAAAAAGAAACTTATTTTCAATTTCTGCTGTAGCTAATAAGGGAATGAGCACTATATTAAGCAAAAATAAATGTAGAATTCTTAAAAATAGTGAAGTCGTTGCCAGAGGAGTAAGAAGAGACAATTTATACATTATGTACATCAGAGTTGTAGTTCCTAAAACGAAAGTTGAAGCAAACGTATCAATTTCTAATAACCTTCAGATATGGCATGAGCGAATAGGACATCAAAATAATTGTCATGTACAAACATTTTTAAAAAGTATTGGTGTGGAGGTTACCATTGACAAAGAATTATGTGCAGGCATGCATGTTTGGAAAACAACATCGATTAAGTTTTGGACATCGTAAACAAAGAGGAGAAGCACCAGGTGAAATTATTCACGCTGATGTTTGTGGTCCTATGAGAATGAAGTCAATTGGTGGATCAAAGTATTTTCTTTGTTTGAAAGATGACTCAGGGTCATGTTATTAAAGAAATACGTTCTGATGGAGGAAAGGAGTTTGTTAATCAAGATGTAAGAAGAATTCTTGAAGAGGCTGGAATACGTCATAGAATTACTATGCCTTTTACACCAGAGCAGAATAGATCTGCAGAGAGAGAACACAGAACTTTGGTGGAAGCAGCTAAGTCTATGCTTCATGCCAAGAATCTTCCAGAATACTTGTGGGCCGAAGCTGTCTCTACAACTGCTTACGTACTTAATAGAACAGGTCCTACAAATATTAAAGAAAAAACTCCTTTAATGCTTTGGTCAGGAGAACAGGCTCCAGTAGATCATTTAAAAAATTTTGGTACTGAATGTTTTGTACGGCACAAGTGGGACAAGAAAAGTGAAAAAGGCAAAGTAGTAGGTTATTGTGGAAATAAAGATGGTTTTAGAATATGGTAACCTGAGAAAAACAAAATAATTTTTAGTCGAGATGTGGTCTTTAAACCTGAAGAAGTGGTGATAGATTCTATATCAAGCAATTCTATCGATCACATTGATTGTATGAACTCAAAAGAAAATTTTATGTTACCTGAATCTTCTAACAGTGATGCTTGCGCTACTTTAGCAATAGATGAGCCAGATACTTTAGAAGAAGCAATTTCTTCTGAATCCCCTGAAAAATGGGTCGAAGCTATGAATGAAGAAATGCAGTCTTTGATAGAAAATGAAACTTGGGAAGTGACAGAATTATCTGCAAAAGAAATAGTTTGGATCCAAAGATTACTTGAAGAAATTTCAGAAACAAAGAAGACTCCAATTTTATGGTTGGATAATAATAGTGCTGTGAAACTTGTTTATAATCCTGAATTCCATAAGCGGTCTGAGCACATTGATGTTCGCTATCATTTAATCAGAGATCGAGTAAATGAAGGAGTTTTTTTGTAAGTTGAACATATAGCAGGAGAAGATCAGATTGCTGATGTATTGACAAAATCTTTGTTTCGTGTTAGATTTGAAAAGTTAAGAGTTTTACTTGGTATGGTTAATGGAAAAGAAAATATTATTTAAGGGGGGGTGTTATGGTTTAAATATTATTGTCATGAAATATCTAGAATGTCTCTCCTTAAAAATAATTGATAAGAGTTGTCATAATAATATTGTTCGTCAATATTAGTTATTAAAACTTTCTTACAAAAATTATACTGATTCTTAAAACACTGTGTATATTCAAATACTTTAACTAAAACAATGCACTATGTGCCGAAATTACTTTTGAACATAGAATGAATGTTTTTATTGACATTCGTAAAAAAAAATACTTACGTTCCTAAACTTTGAACTTGCAAATAGCACTTGACTACATTAACTATTCTTTCAGTTTTAGTTCACTCTCACGTCATACTTGTATTCAATTACTAAGTAAAATAAATTAACACAGGTTTCAAAATTGTCCTCCAACATATGCCGCCGGCGAGGCGGCATACATAAAGGATTATCCAAAACATACAAAAATACAATATTTTTGTCTGAATAGTGTACCTTCATGGCTTGTTTATAAGTCTAGCTGATTACTAAAAATCTACTATTTTGAGGTCGTCATGGTGACCTATATCCACAAGGCGGTAACTCATGTTTCGGTATATTGACCATGTACAATAGTATATTATTCAACGAGCACAAAATGATTGCTATGTTTCACGAGGGTGAAGTTTGCGACACGAGCCGCTTGTGAGTATCGCAATTCACCCAAGCGAAAAATTGTAATTTTGTGTGAGTAGAAAACTATACTTTGTCCACGAATTCCTCGAAAAAATTAGTAATAATCTGCATTTTCAACAATGAAAATAATAGACTACAGCCTAATCAAAAAATGGATGGGTCATATGAACCACCAGTTGATGTATATAGGACGATATAAGAGCATAAAATAATAAGATTCAGCACTATGCCGTCACTTGAAAGCTGTCCAACTGAGTGCTGGTGAGAATTCCAAAGTGCAGGCAGAGGGAGTATATTTTAGTCATATATTTTTGTACGTCATTTTTACCATGGATAGATCCATGAAAAATAATGAGAAAGCGCGCAGTGCCGTAAAAAAATGGTGCGCCACAAAGTCGGTAAATTTTTTTGATTCTTTGACAATTTCCAGGGTAAATTTGGTAATTTTATTCTGTACGGCATCAGTTTCATACTGTTTCAATACAGCTTCTAATCCATTATTGGGCAACGCCGTACAAAAATCATGCGACAAGGGGAAAAAATCGAGGGTTGCAACCCCCTCTCTTTCCGTGGTCCGGGGGGTGATTTGAAAAAGTACGGCTTCGGTTCCAAAACATTATTTAGCACTCAAAAGTACTATTAAAAATAATGCCGTCAAAAAATTATTGTTCATTCGAATGTATATTAATAAATATCTTAATTTCATGGTATACTTGATTTATAAAGCTGTAAAATCATTTGACTCTGTACGGCAACTTTTTTTTAACATGATATTGTAAAATTTAATTGTTATATAGTATTGCCCTTGAAAAGAAACTGTTCTAAAAAAAATTATAGAGACATACAAAAACTGAAACTTTTTGAATTATTGCGAAAGTTTAAATATTCATAGATTAATAAAATATAGCAATTTTCTACATTTTTTCCTTGTTTTAAATATTATCAAGATAAATTAATTAGGAAAAAATGATGCCCTACATTTTAATGCAGACCATATCTATTAGGCTGATGAAAATGACGATATATATGTAAATTATATTTATTTAATATTTTTATTACTTTTTTATCAATATGAACTTTCAGATTTGTACGGCATTAACTTTTTATAAATTATTGCATTAAGTACAAATAAACTATTTAAATGCCGTATAAAAAAATATCGTCTTGAATTTCACCTTACATTTCGTTATATGGATTTTTCTTACATTTCGTTCTATGGATTTTTCCCAGAGTTTGTTTCCCCCTACAAACCTTTGGACCAACGAAAATGTAAAAAAATATTATCTATGTATAAAATACTTTCAAAATAAATTAATTTTATGTTGATTCAAATCACCCCCCGGACCACGGAAAGGGAGGGGGTTGCAACCCTCGATTTTTTCCCCTTGTCGCATGATATTTGTACGGCGTTGCCGAATAATGGATTAAAAGCTGTATTGAAACAGTATGAAACTGATGCCGTACAGAATGAAATGACCAAATTTACCCTGGAAATTCTAGAAAATCAAAAAAATTTACCGACTTTGTGGCGCACCATTTTTTTACGGCACTGCGCGCTTTCTCATTATCTTTCATGGATCTATCCATGGTAAAAATGCCGTACAAAAATATATGACCAAAATGTACTCCCTCTACCTGCACTTTTGAATTCTCACCAGCACTCAGTTGGACAGCTTTCAAATGACGGCATAATGCAGAATCTTATTATTTTATGCTCTTATATCGTCCTATATACATCACCTGGTGGTTCATATGACCCATCCATTTTTTGATATGGGCCTGTAGTCTATAATTATCAAAAGCGTTGACATAACATGTTCTGTGTTCACTGAAAACTGCATACTCACGTAAACGTCATCTATTTCTCTTGACATCGATTCCATTCCTTTCTTTCACTCTGATGAAAATGAAAAAGATAATTTTGCATTTATTTATTTATATTAATATTAACAGAAAAATTATTGAAAATGAACGAAAGGATTGAATTTATAGTTATCTTAGTTACATAAAACCTAAAAATCTAATAACAATACTATCCTAATTTTGTGAATGATAGTCTCAAGTTTGGGCATACGTTTTGAGTGTGACGTCATGCAGTGTATAATAAACCATTATTCACTAGTGATTAATAGGTAAAATTGTACTTCAGGAAGCACACGTATAATGAATGATTTATAGTACAGTCGTGGACAAAATAATATTTTGTCCACGACTGGATAAATGCAAAATTATATATTTCATTTTCATCAGAGTGAAAGAAAGGAATGGAATCGATGTCAAGTGAAATAGATGACGTTTACGTGAGTATGCAGTGTTCAGTGAACACAGAAAATGTTATGTCAACGCTTTTGATAGCTATTTTTATTGTTGAAAATGCAGATTATTACTAATTTTTCCGAGGAAGTCGTGCACAAAGTATAGTATTCTACTCGCACCAAATCACAATTTTTTACTCGGGTGAATTGCGACACTCATCTGCGGCTCATGTCGCAAACTTCACCCTCGTGAAAAATTGCAATCATTTTGGCCTCGCTGAATAATATACTATTACAGCGATCGGCATTTCTCTGGATATGTTTATCAATTTTAAAAAAAATATTTTTGGCCGCCCCTCCTTAGAATGCCATGCGCTCCTTGCACCCTCGGTATGTGCCTGCCCTGGAAAGAACTGCAAAGAAGAAGATGTGAAACTCATGTCTTCGTTTTTCCGTCCGACTCACAGGACCAATAAAATTTGGACATGAATATAGAAAATATGATTTTAAATCTAAATGGAAGGTGGAAGCCACTTAAATCATACCCAATATTAACATGGGAATCAAACCTACGAATAATTATAGCACCAATGAGCATTCCTAGTGCTAAAAGAGCGTGGCTGCACAACACTCCAATAGAGTAATTATCATGAACAATGGGTTATTATTTTTTGATAACTTCATACAAAAAATTGAATGACATTACCTTTGGGATCATGATCAGTATCAGCAACAAGTGATTATGCTACTTTACATATTCATCAATTCATTGGCTGTATATAGGTATAATTAGTCTTTGTTTAACACTTTAAATATACTATGGTATTCATTTATATATTAAACATATAGCTATGAATTGAATTTCGTATTAACTAAGAAAATACTGAACTTCATTAGTTTAGCTTTAAGAATACATTATTACATTCGCTTTTTTGAAAACAGCTTCTTATAA
>JARQZK010005361.1:25000-29685 GCA_030704885.1 Cynegetis impunctata | reverse complement strand
GAACAATAACACGAAATTATACTGATTCAAGCAAGTCTTGGCGCGCGTTGGGGTTGTCATACGTTATAGTGATTTTCAATATATTTCTGTCGAGAAAATTATAATTAACCATTGCACTGTTTTAAATTGGTTGAATAGTCTTTTTTTTTCGATACAGAACGGAATTGACTGACTCATATCATTATCTGTTGCGCAATTTTGTTGGCTAATTTTGTTGTCCCAATTTTGGGACATTGGCTGGAAGTGATAATTATGAGTAGTCAGAAAATGTTCTAACTGTCCGTGACATTGACATCATATTTGAAAGATCCGGAATTTTGGAAAGGATATGGATATTGAAAATATTATTGTAGCAATAATTCCTCCAGACCCGGATATTCTAACAGACACAGAAAATTTTGAAGAGAATGACTAGAAGGAGAAGAAATAGTGGGATGTTTGCAGGTGACTATGGAATTGTTTAGCTTCTACGCTATGCTGACGAAATCCGAGGTTGAGAGTAGTGTGAGCCGAACCCTTTATCAGACAAAAATAGTGAAGTGGACCTAAGTAAAACAGCACAAACGGTGAGAATTCCCATTGCCAATAGTGACAATACTCCATCGTAAAATTGATACAAGAATACAATTCGCATATGGCAGAGTAGATATGTTAGGACAAAGCAGTGTCTCCGAACAAGAATTCGTTTCAGGGAAATGGTGGGTGGCCTTTATTCATCCAAGTGTTAGATATATTTGGTGACAAATACTTGGAGACTTTTTACCAGATTGTAAATCCGCAAGAAATGCGGCTACTCTGGCTAGAAGAACGTAGGTAAGAAGAGACCACGCCCTCAAAAGTCCAAATTGATGAGAGGAAGAGCAAGTGTGGACAAAAGATATGACCAAATGGGTCATTAGTTGTTTTCTATAAAAGAAAAAAGGAGATAAGCATTTTTGTGAAAAAAAAACCACTAGAATTTTGTGGAGAAATGCAATGTATGACTACAAGATATCTGCTTTTTTACGCATCGCCATAAAAAATGATTTTCTTTACCAAAAATTTTTATTAAAATTTGTTCTGTATATAATTTATGTGAGTTTATTGAACACATTTTGTTATTAAAGCAGCTTTGTCCATTTTGTCTTGTTTTTTCTAAATATATTATTTTATACCTTTTTAGCCATCGTCCCAAAAATGGGACGCTATTTTTCTGCGAATTGAAATTTATTTTTTTCCAAAATTTCAGTGTTCAGTCTTTGCTGAACACTCAACAACCAGTCTATACAAAAAAATTAAATTTTTTAATCCTCTTTGAGTTCTGGCTGGTATTGGGTTAACGCAGAGCTAATGATTTGACTACTGTCTATCCGTAATGTTTGTTAATATAGACGGGTCAATGAAGCCGTAAAACAGGTAAACTTCGAAAGTCCTGACAAACAGCTCCGATTTTGATAATTGTTTTTTTAAAATTTTTATTTTTTGTTATTATTGAAAATCAGAAATCTTTCAGAGAGGAAAAATAATTATTTTTATTGTTCAAAAAAAGAAGTATATAATTTATATAAGAAAATAAGTTTTCAGCTTAATTATTTTTCTATAATTTATTATTTATTATTAAATTATAGAATAATTTATCATTTATTATTGAGTTAAAGAATAATTTAGATTCATATTTTTTTATGGACTCTGAAAAAATAACACTACACAAGTAATTTTGTCAATTTCTGTTTTTATTTTAAAAAAAGAACCTCAAATTTTTGTAATCAATTAGCCTATTGAAAACTTTATCTTCATCAGGTGGTGGGTGATTATCGCAGTCATTTCCACTACATACAATGCAGGCGGGTGAGCAATGCTGAACCGCATCCAATTTTGCAAGAGCTAAATATAAATTTTAAAATGTTCCTCGGTGCAGCGGGTTGTGTCATTGTAATTGGTTTCAAGTGATGATATATTTGCCAACCCTAATCTTTGGGAGGTATTGAAGCATTATTTTTCCATTGTTGAACTTGAAGGTAAACTCTTTTAATATGTTTTTTTGCTGCATCCTCTGATGGAGGTAACGAGCTGAGTACGCTCTTGTCTTTTGAAGCTAATGTTACGAAACGCTTGTATCGCAGTTCATTCAAGCTTTTGGCTGTTTTGCACCATACATAGTGAGAATACAATAAATACCTCTATTAAAAAGTATTTCTTCACGTTGTTCTTGAACCATGAAAGTTTCAGCTGCTCCACGTAATTTCTGATAACTATTAAAAACTGATAATACTAGTTTTTCTTTTATTATGAAAAGCAGTTGTTCTATCACATCCAGTGAATGCATGAATGAAAAAGAGATGACTCTTTGTAATATTTGGATATTTCATTAACATGGTTTCTAAGAGTAAACTCTTCGAAGACATTATTCTTGACTGGATTCAATTAAAATATTCCTTTATGATCAGGTGCTAAAGCTAAAGCCATCAATATCACTAACATCAAGAGCTGATTGTACAATTAAACAATCTGCAGCACTTACTGCTTGACCTTAGTTGTATTAAGAGGCATGTCTTCTTCAAAAAAATAATCGATTGAAGTATTATAGTCCAGTAGACAGAGCAAAAAAAGTAGGGTCTGCTGGAAAAAAATCCGAACTCAATAAAACTTTTACAGGTTGTTTGGAGATGCTGTGGGATGACTCTGTCAAGTTTTCTAACCGGTGCTAACTTTGGGAGAGCCGAAAAACCTCAAAATTTTCGGACTTTTTGAGATTTTTTGCTCATAACTTCTGAACTAATCGGTTTTTGACCAAAAATTCATATTCAAAGTTGTAGAGTAGTAAATTTGCTACAATTCTGTATTCATTTACTTTTTTCCTAAGCCTAATAAAAACCGAGATACAGCCGATCCATGTTAGAGATATATTCTCAAAGTTGCAAAAATTTGCCAAAACCTTCGTTTTCAGCCAACTAACTACCAATCACTATCAGTTTTATGGTAATAATGATAATAACTCATCAATATCGACATGCAAGAACACAGGGGGGTTAGTTCCACATAGCTGACCCTCCCTGTGTTCTTACATGTCGATATTGATGAGTGATCACCATCGAACTGAATTTATCTTAAACAATTAAATTATCATAAACTGTATTCTATTTTAGTTAACAGCACGAAGAACTAACCCAACTGTGTGAGTAAATCCAGTAATTTTCGAGTGTGTATTTTTCTTTGAGCTGTTTTTGGGTGTAGAGCGATAACTAATAAACTGATATGGTATTTGCTTCAACATAAAATCCAGAGACAGGGCGGTGTTTTATTTGTGAAAAAGCTTTGAAAGGTGAGGATGTGTCTGTGGTGAAGAAGAGAGGAGTTGCTACGCTTCTTGCTTCTGCTGTTAAACGCAAAGAGCAGGAACACCAACGTTTGCTGGAAAGAGTGGAAGAAATTGCTATTCACCTTGGTTGCCAAAAAAAATACATCCACGAGAAAATGATATTGGCACATCTGCGTCGTGGAAGTCAAACTCCTACACCTCAGCCCAAGCCGACTCGCTCAAGTAAGTCTGCATTATTATTTGATTTCAACAACAAGTGTTATTTATGCGAAGAGTCGGTTACTGAAGAGTACAGACGAAGGCAGAATAGATTGCCAATCGAAACGCGCAATGCTATGGTCAAAGTGACTCTACCTGAGATGACAGGTACGATTCTAGCGTACGCAAGGCATGGTGATGAGTGGGGGAATAAAGTAAGAGATCGTGTTGGCATTTTGGAGGGTATGAACACAGATTTGGTTGCGGTAAATGCAGAATACCACCGAAAGTGCATCGAAAATTTCTACAAATTATCTAAGGCTCTTGAGAAGAGAGGAAGAACCACTATCGACACTGACCAAGTACTGGAAATTATGTAGAATTATCTCGAGGAAAACGGGGAGGAATGCCAATTTTCTCTTGGACAGCTTATGGATCTGATTCCTGAAGATTCCCGTCCTCAGATAAAAACAGTGAAGAAGCATCTGGAGGATAAGTATGAAGATGACATTATGATTTCTCAGTTGTCCAACAGAGGCAGTGTTGTCTGTTCCAAGAAAGTTGGCATGGTTATTATTTATTGATTTCAACTACCCGATCTATGTTTATCGAGGTTCAAGATAATTGCTTGGCAGGAATTTACAGTCGTAGGGTACCTACCACGATTAAATGCAATTCAATTTTATTAACCTTGAAAAAATGCAAGGTATCTATATTTGGATGTATGATGTATGTCAATTCACATTAAGTATAAAATAACATGTTATTGTTATGCTGAAATTACTTTGCTCCAAAAATGATATCTGTATATTATACATATACAAGGATAACAAACTAACACGTATTTCCATAACACATTAACATCACACATTTACAAAAGGTTAAATATTAAAATCTATTATTATTCAAACTAGCACTGAGCACTTTTGGTAGAGTGCACAATTTGGTTTTAGCAGATGTATATCTCTGGAGTTTCTAGTTGGATACCTATATATATGGTTGTCTAACAGAAAACTACTCTCTCTTTCAAAATGGTAAAGACTTCGGTAAATAAATATACCTTCTAATGTCTAAACATTTAGTTCACTGAAGACACTGTACACGATAACATTGGAATAACTACAAGTCACAATAACAGTCACTTGGTCAGCGCCCCCTCCCCCTGTGTTCATGCATGTCGATATTGATG
>JARQZK010005361.1:10000-20000 GCA_030704885.1 Cynegetis impunctata | reverse complement strand
TTCTCAAGTATTATGCTCTCGAAAAATAATTGTTCTGAAATATTTTCAATTAATGCTATCAAAAATGGCATCATGATCTTCTTGACTCCATCAATACTCAAATCGATACTAATCACTAGTAGCGTCGCAATTTAAAATATTTTGAGTGTTTGGAGATTACTAACTCATTCAGTCATCAAAATCTTTTTCACTGAGTACTTTTTATCTATTGAAAACCTGCGAAAATTACAGAATCATTGCTATATACAGGCATCATCGAGGTAATACTGTTTTTTTCAAGGCTGTGGGATTAATCGTGAAACTATGCACTGTCGAATATCAGACAGATTCATTTATAGCCATATCCTTTAGTTATATAATTATCAATAAGCCGGAATATTATAGTTCATATACAAAATTGATTATATAATCGAAATACTAAACAAATTATTTCAGGTGAAAAATAGATAAACCTTGTTAAAAGAATGTTGTTGAAGAAGCTCAACATTCAATAGCTTGTTCATCTCATTTTATTTGGCAAATAAAGGTATTTTTATTACGCAGATTCTTCATCCTCACGTTCCCCTCGAAGTAGTGACGGTAACCAAGACGAGATGTCATCAATGCTTTCCTCTCCCACCTCCTACCCGAAGTCTGCGCTCACTATACGCAAACTCCGGCTGGAAAACGAACGACTTCAAGCTGAGTTAACGCGACTGCGCAGATTGGTAGTGTCTGGCGCAACATCCGTTCTCGCTGACAAGAAAACTCCAACTGAGAGCAACGCTGATCCAACAGGAAAACTACACGCTTTGGAGATGGAGCTGCAACTTGCCAAGGAAGCGCTCTTGAGTAAGTGATATTTTAAATTATGTCATGATTTTTCGAAACATCGTTACATCAGTTTGCCTTGATGATTATATTTGAAGTTATATTTAGGCATTCAGATATATTGAATATTATCGAATTCATACTCTGCTATAATATTATTCTACTTTACCATTTTATAGTTCGAATTGATTCAATTGCAATGAGGATATTAGGTATAACAAAAGTGCAATAATGGAAATGACAACAGTACTATTCGAACAACTGTAACGTCAAGTTCAAGTAGAATATAGAGATATCAAATCAAACATCATATTTTCTATTATTATTTCAATTAAAATAAATATGCTTTGAGAAACACGATTCAACCAATCAAAAATTGAACCAAAATGTGGATAAGGTCCACATTTTCAAAAATATATAAAGATTAGAAGGTTATTATATTTAATTCAATAATCCATAATTTCAATTCATACATTGAAATGAATATGTACAAAAGGGACGCTCTTCTTGGGGAAACTAAGACTAAACAGAAAAACATGGAATTCCCAAATGAAATTGAAGCAATTTTAGCAGAAGCTATATACCACATGCCACAAAGTCTGTAGATAATGTTTTCTCATTAAGTCCATTTCAAATGCAAATGATAGAGGAAGATAGTTATTATAAGAGCTCAGAAAGAAATTGGCAGAAAAAATTGGATAATACTATATTTCCAACCCAAGGAAGAAGAAAAAAATATCGTTTTGATAGAACAAAGGATTAGGTATCTGGGAATGAATATATTGTTGCTGATTAACGAGAAACTTAAAACTGAACCGCAGACTCAAATTAACTGATCACGTAGTATATAACGAGGTTACGAAATCATAATAAGAACCTTTGTCAGATTACTTGTGATTAAAGTGTCATTCCTCCACTGTTGTGGCACCTGTTGTTGGAATGACATATATATATATATATATATATATATATATATATATATATATATATATATATATATATATATATATATATATATATATATATATATATATATATATATATATATATATATATATATATATATATATATATGTATAATTTTAATAGAATAATAGATTATTTAATTGTGCTGGATGTAATCGTAGACTGATAGTGAAATTTCATCGATAGAGTCAAATAAAACGTAATAGCAGATTGAACGTTTATTAAGACGTGTGTTTTTACCACTGGCTTGAAACAGAGTGCCTAAATTGCCTCTCCGTTTTACATACATCGAATGCAGCGCTGTTGCCAGACTGCAACTTATGGGAAGCAAAATAAACATATATGAACATAATAACAAATAATAAAATAGCTTAAATATTAAACATACTCCCCCCTTTTGAAGGGACTTCAAAAATAAAAATTAAACGATATATATATATAAAAAAAAAAAAAAAATATGCCTTCAAACACGAACTTCTGTCTAAAACACAACTTGTTCTTCAGTTGGGAGAGGACATAAGCTTCTAACTGGTCTGGTGATAACCTTGTTGGAAGTTAAAACTTCAGCGACACGGTGCACGCCGTCCTTGCTAGGAAACAATCTTTTAATTCTTCCTAGAGGCCATTGATGAGTGGGTCGCTGATCATTTTTGATGAGAACCAGCATTCCTTCCTTGATGGGACTAGCTGAATCCTTCCATTTATACTGCAGATGAAGCTGCGACACGTACTCCTTGGAAAATCGAATCAAATATTGCTGCTGCAGTTTTTGGATGTCTTGTATGCGTGTAAGGCGATTCGACGGAGTGTGGGTCAGGTCAGGATCTGGCAGCATGTTGGTTGGTCGTCCAATTAAAAAATGGGATGGAGTTAAGGGTTGTAAGTCATTGGGATCATTGGATTGAGAATATAAGGGCCTAGAATTGAGAATTCCCTCAACTTGGACAATAAGAGAATTAAAATCTTCATAAATCATAGTACGATTAATCATCATTCTTTTTAGCAAAAATTTGGTGCTTTTCACAGCCGCTTCCCAAAGACCGCCATAATTAGGATAATACGGGGGAATGAAATGCCACTTTATATGATTTTCCGATGAAAAATCTGAAACTGCGCCTTGTATATTATGTAAAAATATTCCTAATAAATTTAAATCGTTTCTTGCTCCTACGAAAGTGCTTCCATTGTCGGAATAGATATTAGAAGGAAAACCTCTTCTTGAGATAAAACGTCTGAGACATGAGATAAAGTTTTCCGTTGTTAAGTTTGACACTACTTCTAAATGTACGGCTTTTGTGCAAAAGCAAATAAAAACACAAATGTAAGCTTTAACTAATTTAGATCCTCTTCCAATTTTATCCTTAAGTATGAAAGGACCTGCATAATCGATGCCCGTAGACTGAAATGGAAGGCTAGGCATAACTCTGCTATCAGGCAAAGCTGACATTGGACATTTCGCTAGTGATGGGTTGAACCGAAAACATGTAATGCACCTTTTCGTTACCAAACGAGCTAGATTTCTCCCCCCAATAGGCCAGTAAAATTGTCGAACGGAAGAAAGTAAAAGCTGGGGTCCAGGATGCATTAATATTGAATGCTTGTATTCAAAGATTAATTTGGCGAATAAATGTTTCGAAGATAGTAGAACTGGATGTTTTTTGAGAACATCTAATGAACAAAATTTTAATCGGCCTCCAACCCTTAGGATATTATTGGAATCGAGAAATGGGGATAACGCGCTTAGTTTATGATTTGGGGCTAAGGCTTCGCCCTTGGCCAGTGACGAAATTATCTCAGGGAATGATTCAAGTTGTGATCGTTTGATCAGAGCATTATTGGCTGAATTCAATTCGGTTACCGTCAATGGGCCGTAAGTTCTGTCCTCCAGCTTCTTCTGAGCGTTTGAGATAAACCGCAGGCAATAGCCAGTAACTCGTTTGAGCTTCATTAATTTGGAAAATGTATGAAATAGATAAAAGGATTCCACGACCTCAACCTTAAGAACATTGGATGTGCCCTTCAGTTCTGGCAAGAACATTTCTGAATAATGGTGATTAATTTTAAGACCATCAATGGAGTTATAAAGAAATCGAGGTCCATTATACCATTGATTCGTGTGGCATAACTGTTCAGGGAGAACGCCTCGAGTGGCTAGATCAGCTGGATTTTCTTTAGTGGGGACATAGTACCAATCTTCGATCTTAGTTAAGCCTTGAATTTGTGATATTCTATCAGAAACAAAAACCTGTAATTGATTAGGATCCTTTTTTATCCAACATAGGACAATCTGGGAATCTGACCAATAGAATATAGGCAACCGTGGGAATTTGGAATTGAGCACTCGTGCTGTTAACTTCGCTCCTAAGAGTGCTGCACAAAGTTCCAGCCTAGGAATTGTTAGAGCCTTTAAGGGTGCTACCTTTGTTTTACTGCATAATAGTCGAACCATGTAATCGCCGTGAGTGTTTACACTTCGAAGATAAATGCAACTCGCATATGCAGTAGCAGATGCGTCGCAAAAACAATGAAGGTCGAAAAGATGAAAATCATCACCGGTTATTCGTCTAGGAATTGTCAAATTATTCAACTGGGGTAACTGATTATAAAACTGAAACCACAAATATTTCAGATTATCAGGAATAATATCGTCCCATTGTATATTGGAAGACCACAACTTTTGGATGATAATTTTCGAAACGATAATGACTGGACTGAGTAGACCTAAGGGTATATCTGGGATATAGTTGATAAAATTTGTCGTTTAGTGACCTCGGAATCAATAGGTTTAGTGGTAACCTTGAAACGCAAATTGTCATCTTTGACTAGCCAATGAAGGCCTAATGTCTTGGAGCTCTCAGATTCCCCAATTGATAAGGTTGCATTGGGGATGTCATTACATTCAAAGTCGTCGAGGACACCTTTGCTATTAGAATTCCATTCACGCAATATAAAATTACCTGATTTTAATATATTGAAAATAGTTTTGCACCTCACTCTCAATTCTTCGGCGTCATCAGACCCCGTGAGTAAATCATCGACGTAAAAGTCATTCAAAATAGTGTTAGATGCATCCTTGAACAAATCTTTACATTCAATGGCTAACTGATTGATGCATCGAATAGCTAAATAGCTAGCAGTTCTTGTACCATATGTGACTGTCTTCAATTGATAGACCGAGAAGTCTTCCATGGGGTTTTCTCTCCAAAGAATCTGTTGTAGAGCTCGATGATTATCATGCATTAGCACTTGCCTGTACATTTTTGATATGTCAGCCGATACGACATATTTGTGGAGTCTAAATCTGAGAATTATGTCAAAAATATCATTTTGAATATTTGGTCATGAATATTGGAGATCGTTAAGCGACCATCCTGAATCGCTTGGAGATGAGCCATCAAATACTACTCGTAATTTGGTGGTTAAACTAGATTCTTTAAAAATCCCATGGTGGGGTAAGAAATAGCTAGGAGACGAAGAATCCTTGGAAACCTTGGACATATGCCCTAGATCTATGTATTCATGAATGAAATCTCTATATAACTTGTAGAAATTATTATTAGAGGAGAATCGTTTTTCAAGTGAGAGGAATCGTTTGATAGCGATATCCTGGGAATTGCCTAAGAAGGTTGCTGAATACTTCAATGGAAACTTGACTATGAATTGACCATTTTCATTTCTTGTAGTAGTTTGCGAAAATATATCTTCGCAAAGTGAATCGTTCTTGGACATAGCAATAGGATCTTGAATTTCATCAATTTCCCAAAATCGTTTTAGCTGCTCATCTTCTGGAATTACAGACTTGGTAAAATTGCAGTGGGAAGTTTTATTATTGGTTGAAACTGTCCCAGCAATAATCCATCCTAGTTTTGTGTTACGCAAGGAAAGTTGACCATTTCCAAAAATTATTTTTTCTTCAAGTAATAAATTCCAAAAAATAGTGACCCCAATGAGCATGTCTATTTGTTTGGGTACAAAAAACTCTGGATCGGAAAATGTAACAGATTGTGGTATTTTAAAAGAATTTATATCAACTTGCTCCGACGGAAGTGGAGAACAAATTACTGGAACTATATAGCAGGGAAAGTTGCAACTGAATTGGCTGAAATTGGACTGTATAGTAGCAAAGGCCTTTTTAGTCACATTAGAACTAACTTGATTTATTCCTATTAGTGACAAATTGGATGGAAATAATTGTAGACCTAATCGTTTACAACAATCTTCTGTTATTAAATTCGATTGAGAGCCTGAATCTAGTAAGGCTCGACATGAGTGGAAATGTCCGTTATTGTCACGTATCTTAAAAGTTACAGTAGATAATAAAATAGAATTATGGGTCGAAAATCTTGTGGCAAAACTGGAAGATTCTCTTAGATAATTGTTACTATTTGAAATTGATGATTCTGTTGAATTAACATTTGAACTGCTTGTGGTAGCCGAGTTTGAATCGAAATCGTGATGCAATAATGTATTGTGTTTTCTTTTGCATTTTTTGCAAGAACCTAATGAACAAGAATCTTTTGTATGCCCAATTCTTAGACAGTTCGAGCACAATTTCAATTGTCTAACTTTATCACATCTCTGAGAAATGCTCAATTTCAAGAATTCCTCACAAGTATATATTGAGTGATTTTCTTTACAGAAATTACATTTAAGTTTGCTCAATGAAAAATTGATACTTGAACGGAATTTTGGCTCCCTGAAAGATTTATTTGGAATAAAAGATTGTGATTTTGTATGAGGCTCCTCGAATGATTTTAAAATATCCTGGCGTTCGCGCAAAAATTCAAAAAATTCATTCAAAGTAGGAAGCTCAGATGATGAATGAAATTCTTTCCATTTATTTTGGCTAATTTTGTCCAATTTATTGTAAATTATATGAATAATAATTAAATCCCATAAAAAATCTTTACTCAATTTCATTCCTTCCAGAGCTGTTAAATGCTTCGAAACTTCATCAAGCATATCTCTAAACTGCAAATATGAACCCTTATTCATAGAACTGATGGTGAAAATGGATTTTAAATGAGTATCAACAAGAAACTTTTTCTTATCGAATTTATGACATAATAGTTGCCATGCTTGTTGGTAATCTTGGCTTTCATTGCAGCCTTCTATTGCTCTGCTAGCATAGCCTTCTAGGGAAGCCTTTAAAAAACTGAATTTTTGGCCATTGCTTAGAGAATTGTTTGAATCAATTATTGAAATGAAGTTCTTCTTAAATTCCAGCCATTGGCCATAATCTCCATTAAAGGTTGGAAGTTTCATTTTTGGCAATAAAAAGTTCTGCAATGAATCGTGAACAGTCGACAATGGAGCTTGGTTTGAAGCAGAAACTGAATTTTTCGCTAAGAGATTTTTCATACGAGCAATAACGTCATAATATTTAATCTCAAATGGTTCACGTTCTAAATATTGATCATCTAAATCATTTTCCTGACAATTTTGTTCTATTAAATTTTGTACTTCATCAAACTCCCTAATTAATGACATATTGTTATCAAAACGTACCTGTAAATTGGAATAATCAATCATGTCGCTTTCAATAGAATTTAAATACTTTTCAAGTAGGGATAATTTCCTTTTGATGCTTGATCTATTTCTAATTAACTTTTCCATTTGAATAGGCATTGCGTTTATTAGTGTAATTTAATGAAATAATATTTGAAAATCAGACAGTTGATAACTTAATGGACCAAAAGGAATGAATATACTCAAAATTTCAAGGAATGGATTAGGGGATAAATGGATATATGACAAACGTAGTTCTGCACTAACCTGACTCAACCTTCAGCGCAGGGACCCAAGTCGTTTTTGCCTCTACAATCGTGAACACTTCGATGAATAGCTCGATGGTCGACTAGGTACCATCTGTTATTTAGCTTCTGTTTCTCTTTTCTTCGAATTCACTTGACGAATTCGTTTTCGTTATATTAGGATAAACTTGGTTTTATAACAAATTGATTTCACTAAGAATCCGGCTCGAAGGACCATGTTTAATTTTAATAGAATAATAGATTATTTAATTGTGCTGGATGTAATCGTAGACTGATAGTGAAATTTCATCGATAGAGTCAAATAAAACGTAATAGCAGATTGAACGTTTATTAAGACGTGTGTTTTTACCACTGGCTTGAAACAGAGTGCCTAAATTGCCTCTCCGTTTTACATACATCGAATGCAGCGCTGTTGCCAGACTGCAACTTATGGGAAGCAAAATAAACATATATGAACATAATAACAAATAATAAAATAGCTTAAATATTAAACAATATATGTATATATGTATATATATATATATATATATATATATATATATATATATATATATATATATATCTATATATATATATATATATATATATATATATATATATATTATATATATATATATATATATATATTATATATTATATATATATATATATATATATATATATATATATATAGGTATATATATATATATATATATATATATATATATATATATATATATATATATATAAATATACAAATATTTTGTATTCCATATTTCAAATTGCATTATATAAATAGGATGAGTTAAGCTACAATGAAATTTCAATTGAAAATAAAAAACACAATACTGCTCTTTCCTATTCCTAGCTTTCTTCAATTCAACAATAATGTACATTGTATGCCTTTAATTTTATTTACTTACCTGATAACACAATGAAGTTATTATCTTTATAACAACATTATACAATTTATCATATCTCCCATGGATCAGGAATAGTAACAGCTATGTTTATTTAGATTTTAGAACGTGAATCAAATTATGAGCAGCGAAAGTGACTAAGAAATTGAAACCCAACAACTCACTTAAGCCACACAATAGGCATGTACCAATTTAACCCCAGGAAATAAATATATGAAATTATACAAATCCTCCACAGATTGGCTCAGGGAAAAGGCTAACGCGGCAAATAGAAAAACTGTATTACTTGCATATTTCAATGAATTGTCTCAAAAATTGAAGTCCTCAACTTTATGAACCCAATAGCCCATGGCACCATGCTGACTATAAATAGCCGACGTCTCATGCTGCAAACCTCATATTCGTTCATACTGTAGCATTTTTTTTGTGAGTGATTTTGTATATGAATATAAATTAAAGTTTACTATGTTTATTTTTCATGTAATTTTTGAATTGAGAAGCTTTTTTACTATTTTTACTCACCACTATTTCGTTATGTATGGAAGCAACGTGAATAAAAGAAATACAGCGCATTTATTGAGTTTTCAATGAAATTGTCTAGTCATTATCCAGATGAAATCTTTTATTTTTATTTCGAGCTTGATGTAAAAGCTACTGCAGTATGAGTTCGTGCAGTTTTCAGTCGAAAATCAATCGAATTTAACAGAGTGGCTGGTTTTAATGTAGCTCGTTCATAGGAAATACACCGTCCTTTAACCAATTGCACAGAAAATAGCGAGGCAAGACAAAAATGTTTCCATATTCAAGAACAACAGAAGCGTCAATCAAATGGAAATATCTGATTGACTTCACATTTCCACTTACAGGAAATAACCCTCTTTCAAAAATTTAATTTGAGATTTATCTGCCACGCTATGAAGATGAAAATATTGAAAAATTCAATTGAACTTCATTTAGCTAACTAAGCTATTCATTCAAAGTACATTATAAATTTCAAAAAAGACAGGTACAAATATTAAATTCCAAAAAATTATTTTCTAAAATCTTTTACTGTAGGAGAAAGTTGGATATTTAATGATAAGCTATTGTATAACATCAAGCCTCCTATAAATAATGTTTTTCGATTGCTGTTGAATTAAATCTCCCAATTTGATAATCATCTTTCGTCATTAAGTTGTAATTCATGTCTGAGTTCTTTTATTGAAATATTCATCAAAATATGATGAAGCTTGATTGATGGCAATTTTAAAAACAAATAGTAAGCTTGACACGCGTATAGGCTGTGCTATATTTGAAAAATTTATTGATTTTAACATAGTATCAATTGAAGTATTTGATTGTAACAAGATTTGCATTGCATTATTCTGAAGAACACACAATAGTTGAAATGCGGATAGATAGTAGCCTTGTAGACTAATTTTCTGTATCAAAGTGGAAGCTTTTTACTGACTCTCCACGAATGTCAAATTTTTTTTCTATTTTCTTACACAAGAAATCGATATGTTAATGAAATCCAAATTGAGGAACGAATACAACTCCTAAATATTATAT
>JARQZK010005361.1:0-7500 GCA_030704885.1 Cynegetis impunctata | reverse complement strand
TATTTGAATGTTAAAAACTAGGATTTAACTTTTTTGGCACCTTTTTCATTTTATCATAGGTTTAATCATAGAGCTAAGGGAAACAATTGCTTATAAAAACCTATGATCCGTAATACATGTGTCGTGTCAGAGTAAGTTTAAACCAACATGGTAGCGTTTTCCAATGGAAAAAATTAGATTTATTTTTTTGTTATGCAAAAGCATTTCGAAGTCCTGAAAGTGCCCTTCAAATGTATCAAAATTCGTACCCCGAAAGGCGCTTACCGAATCGAATAATTTTTACAAGGCTAGAGCGAAATTTACTACAATATGGATCATTTGATAATCTTTCAGAATGGGGAACAACTGTTACGGCAGAGAATGGGCAAGATGAAATAAATGCATTAGGTATGTAGAATCCACTTCGAATTTTGGCAAAGGTAATTTTAAAAAATATGGAAGTTTTAAGGTTTATTACATAACCTGAATTTAATTAAATTGTAAAAAGTTTGAATGTTGAAAAACTTAATGAACAGTTTCTTTCATTACACGCTGCAACAGTCTGTTTATGTTATTAAAATAGGCAATTGTTTTATAAGCCACCTCTGATGTTCTCATTTTTTTTAAACTCAATACAACTTAAATTTTGTCTTTTTATCATTAAAACGCAAACAAATATGAACATGTGATACACCGTTGAAATCAGAAAAAAAAGTTTTTTTAAGGAATGGAATAAAAAGATGCAGGTCCGTATTTTAAAAAGAATTAGTTGATGGCAATATCTCGGAAACTAGACCAACCAAATTTCCTCAGAAAATACCAAGTTGAAGAACGTCTAAAATGCATAAATTCCTTTCCTTACTAACTTTTTGTAAAAATTATACTCTTTGAGATATTCCATCAAATAGTTTTGAGCTATTTTTCGATAAACCCCCGTAGCTCGAGATAGAATTTTTTTTTCAAATATGAAACTTTATTTAACTCACCGTGGTTGTGTTTACAATAATATCGGTGCAACAACTACAACGTTGCCAACATGTCGGAAACTGAAGTATGTGACATCTGTAACAAAGTGGTTGCAGACAGTGACGAAGGTTTGTTGTGCGAAAAGTGTATGGTGTGGAAACACAGACAGTGTTTGTCAATGGCGATCAAAACCTACCAAAAAATTAGCAAAGCAACAGAAAAGTGGTTCTGCAGCCCGTGCCAAAAGAAAACACAAAAACAGGTAACAAATAATGATATCATGGAGAAACTGGAAAGCATGGATAAACAGTACAAGGAGTTGCTAAATAAGTATGAAGATCAGCTTCAAATAAACAAAGAACTCAGAGAGGAAATTGGACAAATAAAGAATCAGTTAAATAAGAGTGAGCAGAAAGAACTTAAAAATAACGTTGTTATGCTGGGTATTCCTTACTGCGCTAATGAAAACCTAAAACAGATTGTGGAAAGAGTAGGTAGGGAAATTCAAGCTGATTTATCCAATGAAAAGTTTACAGCAGTTAGACTTGGTAAGAGAGAGGAAAATAAAACTAGTCCGATAAAAATAAAGTTTGAGAAAGAAGAAACCAAAAATAAAATCTTAAAATCACCACGTAAAATTCACTTAAAATACACAAGTACTGGGATTCAAGGTAAATAACAAAATATTCATCAACCAAGACCTTACAAGAGAAACCTGGAGCTTTATAAAAAATGTAATACTTTTAAAAAAGATAACGAATTTAAATATCTGTGGATAAAAGATGGAAACATCTTTTTGAGAGAAGGAGATAATACAAAAATCCTGCTGATAGAGAGGAGGATCAGTTGAAGAGTGAGGAAGTTCGGCCTCGAGTTTTACTAAATGTAGCATACATAAACATTCAAAGTAACGCAAGAAGTTAGACAATTTACATAGTTTTTGCGATTGCAAACACGTCGGATATATTGTTGTTTTTCTGAAACATGGTTGGAGGAAAGTGACGCTTTTTTATACGGTCTTGAAAAACTTATCGTGCAGTGCACTCATGTAGAATTGGTACTAGAGGTGGAGGAGCTTCAGCTTACATCAAAAAGTCCATAAAAAGTCGTCTCATTGATAAATCTGATCCAGACCAGGCAATTAATTGGTTGTGTGTTAGTGTGGGTGAAAGTAACTTGAAAGTAAGTGTTTTGTATAGACCACCATCATATAGCATTGCAGATTTTTTTTGTAGACATAGAAAAACATTTGGCTAAACATCCCAAAAAACATGTTATAATAGGAGACTTTAACATTAACTTATTGGATAATTCTGGAATAGTTTATAATTATAAAAATCTTCTTCGTTTAAATAATTTTCAAAATAGTTAACAATATAGTAGTGGAAGAACGCTACCAGAGTTACACAACACAGCAAATCTCTTATCGACCATGTTATATTGGACTATGGTTCAAATTTTGTTCACTCTTTAAATGTTCAACCTAACTGTTTATCTGACCATAATTTATTGATGTTTAAAATTCAGGAAAATGTTAAAATTAGTAAACCTAAAGTTCAGCACAATATTAAAGTGGTAGACTATAAAAAATTCAAATCACGCTTTAGAACCAACATTAATAATGCCAGTAGGGAAGTCTCGTCGTTTCATGACCTGATCCACTTAATAAAGGAGACAAAAACTGCATCTGAGTATGTATGGAGTATAATAATAAGGTAAAATAACACCTGTATTAAACATGAACATCTGGATACGATGAAACAACGTGATAACGCATAATAAAAAGAAAGTTAAAAATCCAGAAATTGTGATATATGATATTGAGTTTAAAAAGCTCAAAATAAAGTTAATAATAAAATTAAAGCTTTGAAAAATTTATATTTTCATAAAAAATGGGAACAGGCGGGTAGTAATATAAAAAAACAGTGGAAATTTGTTAATAGTTTTTTTCTGAATAAACCTGGTTCAACTTGTATTGATTCATTGGTGGTGGAGGGAATGGAGGTTAAGGATAACGTTAGTATTGTAAATAGTTTGAATGAACACTTTGCACATATAGGTGAAAAAATAGTGAAATCGTTAGCGGAAGACATTATACAGAGGAATTTAAATGGACAGTTTGAAGAGATCAAATGTAAAAAGGTAATGAGTATAGAACTCACAAACGAGGTTGAAATTGATGAAACCATATCGGAACTCAAACACTATTCTGCACCGGGGTATGATGAAGTAACTGTTTTTGATATTATAAATTTACGGGAATTTATTTTAAAAATGTTAACAATGTTAATAAACAAGGTACTTACCACTGGAATATTTCCACAAGAACTGAAAAAGAGCAGGGTAGTTCCAATTTATAAGTCGGGCGATCCAAAGTGTATGAGTAATTATAGGCCGATCTCGGTTATTAGCGTTTTTTTCAAAAGTAATCGAAAAAGTTATAAAAAAAAGGATGACATCTTTTATAAATGACAATGTTTCATTTGATAAGTTCCAATATGGGTTTATTAAAAATAGTAGCACCTTGGGAGCTACTTTTGATTTTGTTAACTACATCTGTAAGGCATTAGATGAAAAGAAAATTGTTATAGCTGTTTTTGTCGATTTAAGCAAGGCGTTTGATGTGGTCAGTATAGACATATTGCTTAAAAAACTTTCTATCATGGGCTTTGGGGGACCTATATTTACGCTTATTAAATCATATTTGAGTAATAGATATCAATATGTGAAATTAAACAATGTGAATAGTGATTTGCTAACAAATTCCTATGGAGTTCCGCAAGGCTCTGTCCTTGGCCCTCTTTTATACTCCTTATATGTTTTAAGCCTTCAATGTGCAAACCTTAAAGCCCAATATTTTGCCTTTGCCGATGACACAGCATTAGTATACACGGGAGAAAATGTTAATAAACTTATACAAGAAGTTAATGTAGATCTCGACTTATATCTTAACTGGCTCTTCTGCAATAAGCTGAAAATCAATGCTGAAAAAACTAAATATATGCTCTTCAAGCAAAAAAATAAGCGGATCGATAGAGTAAATGTTATAATCAACAATACAAATCTAGAAAGGGTTACCGAAATCAGATATCTTGGGTTAATTATCGATGAATCGCTCAATTGGCAGAACCATTTGAACAAAATTAAAGACAAAATTATTCCAATGATTCCCATTATCTATAAATGTCGAAATTACCTATCAGTTAAAACAAAAATGAACGTCTATAATGCCTTCTTTCTGTCCCATTTGCGCTACCTACTGCCTGTGTGGGGTACGTGTTGTTTAACTAGATTTAATGAAATTAAAATTTTACAGAACAAAGTCCTAAAAATTTTATTCAATTATGATATACTTACAAGTACAGATACCCTATACAGTGAACTGTGTCTCTGTAGATTGGACAAGATATTGATGCTTGAGCAAGGTAAACTTATGCATAAAATAATTTTACGAAAACAAAAGAGTAATACAAATATAACATTTACCAACGAAATACATAGCCATAATACGCGTAACATAAATAATCTATATGTAAACTCTAATAGGATAAATCTGGGGCTTTATAGCCCAGTAAAATGTGCGTCTAAACTTTATAATTCTTTACCAGAAAATCTAAGATTGATAAGAAACTACAATGTATTCCTTAAAAACCTAAGAATTTTTCTGGAAATAGAATAAAGTAAAATGTGATATTTTTGCAATTAGCTGTCAAGTATACCTTAGTCATCTGTAAATTAATATTAAGAAAAACAAATGGAAAAATAGTATATTGTTGAATACTTATAATATTTTATCTCGAGGCCAGAGCTTTTGGCACTGATTTGGGATTGTTATAATACATTGTTGTAAATTTTTATTGATGAAATAAAAGTTATTTTCAAAAAAAAAAAACTAGATTTTCAATGTCCATCAAAAACTGTATATTTTGTCTAATTTGACCAACCTTGTAGTTCTTATAATTACCGAGATAGCAATAGTGGCCAATGGCAATTAGGACATTCTGTATATATATATATATATATATATATATATATATATTATATATATATATATATATATATATATATATATATATATATATATATATATATATATATATATAATATATATATATATATATATATATAATATATATATATATTATATATTTATATATGTATATATATATATATATATATATATATATATATATATATATATATATATATATATGTGTGTGTCTGTGAATAAAATCTCATATAACTCCATTTGTCGCGACAAACTTTTTTGTAATTAACCGTTATCCCCATTGATTTCTTAAGAACTGTAGATTTCAAGCGAACCACACTTGTGAAAGTTATATGAGGATACATTTCAACTTCTGTACCCGATTCGCTCGAAGGGCATGAAGTAATATGAAAAGTTTTCCCCTATTTTTCTATTAACTTCCGTAGAAGCTCACAGAATATAAATAAAGTGTCCTCTATTCTGGTTAGTAAGTTTTGATAGGAGGGGATCCTAAATTGTGATTTTTTATGTGGAAAAGGCATATCAGTATTCGAGTACGTTGAAATTTGGAAATATTGATTGGTTGTTTGGTTGGAGGAATATGCTATCAAGAACCGATAACTAAATATTTACTCGAAGAAAGAAATAATTGCTCGGTTTCTCAAATATCATGTTCTTCAGTGAAGATAGACTGTATTGGAATTCATAAATTTAAAAAATATATTTTTCCAAGAAGAAACTATACTTTCATTCATTGCACCTGAATCTACTATATTATTGATCCATGTATAAAACTCTGATAACTAGAGCTCCTAGAGTAGGCGAAATGGCAGCTTTTCCTTCTTCATAAGTATGATAATTTTATAACTCTTAAGTATTGTACTTCCAATAATGTTCTGAAAGTCCCAGGAAAATCTGAATTATACTTAAACTTCTGATAAAGTAAGTAACCCATCGTCACACCAATATCAGGAGGAAATAGGTTATATCTTTATTTTTTAAAATCGGGACGTAATAGTATTTATTTTTCACTTGTATATTATTCGTTGATTTTACCTTAGATACGGTTGCTATAAATACACTCATTATGCCCTAGGGCGTTATGAGCGGGCATTATGGTTCATAACGCCCGCTCATTGTACGAGGACATTAATTATTCGCAGCTTTCGCTGCATTTTCTATGATATTCTTGGGTAAATTCATTTTCATTTCCATTATTTCTATAAGACTACACAAAGAAAGCAGCAATGACATTCACTAAATATGATGACAAAAATATTCACAAACGTCAAAATATCAATAAATGGAAAGTATAGGAGCAATGAACCAATTTTAAAATCGATTTTTCATTATAATTGTAACGTAAATTCCCCTTAAGAAACAATAAAAATTTAAAGATAAATAAAATGCTCCGACTAGTTCAATTATTTTGGGAAATTACGTTACACTATACCTGATTCATTCACACGAGACAATGAGACGAAGAAACTTTGCTAAAATATCTATTAGTTATTCGTAGTATTTGTTTCATAGATTACAAGTGAAATACAATTGAATTGAATGATACAAAACTAAGAAAGTTAACTTGATTTAGCTCTTTCTATTATACTGATCTGTTTTTTTTTTGATGATCTTCAATCCAGACTCCTTCAGTTTTTGGAATTAGGACTCCTGATGTTTTTCTGGAATTCAGACTCCGGCAGTTTTGAAATTGCGACTCCTGTAGTTTTGAAATTCTTCGGAATTCCTGATGTTTTTAAAATCCTGCGGTTTTTGAAATCAGGGCTCCTGCGGTTTTTTAAACTCCTACGGTTTTTCAAACTCCTACGGTTTTTCAAACTCCTGCCGTTTTGCTAAAATTCACATTATCGAATTTCAGTTCAATTAACATTCAATAATTCTGTTTGCTGCGTAGATTCCTATCCTTCTTAATCTTATCTACAAACGATACTACGTTCTTTGAATCAAATAAAAAAACTAAGAGATAAGGAAAGTGTTTTTTTTTTTCGAGCAAAAAACACAACACAAACTTTCATCAACGCAACAAGCAAAAAAAAACAAGGTTAAAAATGAAATTTGAACTGAGAAAATTTTTTCTGAAGTTAATTAACGTGAATATATAGAAAAAGAATTGTTCAACTGTTCCAGAACATAAACTTCAGAGACCATTACGAATATTGAAAATAAAAACGAAAATTAAACTACAAGTTCACAAATATGATCGAAATTATTTAATCAATGTCATTAATCAATATAAAGAAACACTTACCGCTTCCTAGCGCAAAGATATTTAGCAAAAATTTATCAACTTCGGGATTACTATAAAATGAAATGTATTATAATTCTTACGATGTGTTAATCTCTCGAACTCTCTAGTTCAAAAGAAAGATCGTTTAGTTAGCGTTCCGAATTTGACAACTTATCCCTTCTACTATTTGAAGTGACGCTAGAAATCAGAGAATCTTCTTTACTGACTGATCTCGGCTAGAATTTGGTTTAGCCAGTGGACGGTATTTCATAACGTTACATAATAAAATAATTTTTTGGTGAAAAATAAAATCTTGTAT
>JARQZK010005360.1:0-29976 GCA_030704885.1 Cynegetis impunctata | reverse complement strand
ATATATATATATATATATATTTAAAATGAAATAAAAACGTGGATACTAAACATATGCTTGTGAAAGGTATATCATATTATGTTATATGTTATTTTTGAGGAACTCGCTTCAATTTGATTTTATTTTTGAAAGAATAAAAAAAACGACTTTACTCCCGTTTTTTCTATATATTTTTTCATATCTTTCAATATTTTATTAACTTCTATCACTTAATAATTTTGTTTATTGTGCACAAATATAAGTATCACTACAAATAAATAAACTACACTCTGAAAATTGACGGTTAAGTTGCTGCTGTATGTGTTGTATCATATATAGCTATACATGCATCAACTGTTGCCTGCATACCCTAATATATGCGGCGTAAACTCCAACAATAATTTTAATAACAATATAAAATATAAAAGATACATGCAATTAATCAAACAAACATACTTAAATAAGAGGAGGCTGTTCATTAATTCAATTAATAATAATAAAAAAATAAACCGCATCCAAGTGTTTCTCAGATTCTTCTTCTTCTTCTTCGTTATACATTGTCATTCAAATCAGTTTTTTTTATATCTTTCAATATTTTATCAACTTCAATCACTCAATAATTATGTTTACTGTGCACAAATATAAGCATCACTAGAACATGCATCAACTGTTGTCGGTATACCCTAATATATGCGGCGTTATACTAATAATCTCGAAGTGAAAGGAGCGCATAGTACGTTGCGCATTGGAACGTAACATTTCACTTTTAGTTAACGCTCGATTTTACTCGTAAAATTTTCATACCGCGTGCTAAACATGACAATCGTTTCTTAAGAGGTAAACTCCAAAAATATATACAGCTATTGGAATCATCATGATAAATTATCGCGTAGTACCATTCGACTTATATTTTTTTTCCTTAAATTTTTCTTTATACTTACATGTAAGTTTGTGAATATTATAAAACTCGTGAATAATATATTGATTGAAATTCGCACAAATCCAATTTTTCATTAAGGTTTCTTATTTCTTAGGGAAAATATGAGGAAGTGGAAAAATATTATCAGAGAGCTTTAGAAATTTATGAGAAGAAATTGGGCGCAGATGATCCCAATGTCAGCGAAACAATGAACAATCTGGCCTCGTGTTACTTAAAACAAGGAAAATATAAGGACGCTGAGGTGCTGTCCAAGTCAATTTCGAACAGGGCGCATGAAAAGGAGTTTGGAGCAATAGATGGTGAGAGAAAATAATTCAAAATGTTTTGAGTAATGAAAACGACTGGTAAACTTCCCTTCAAATTTGAAAAGTTTATTTTGACAATTATTTCCAATTTCACATATTTCCCTGTCACATGTTCCTTTGTTTTTGGTTAATTTTTTGTTGATGTTTTACTTTTAGAAATAAATTAATATTTATTCATATTACATGCTTATCAGCTTCGGAGAGCTCTCAAGATAGGCAGATACTTCACAGTATTATTGAGGGTTTTGACATTCCATTAGTCAATTAAATTTATAATGTACTACTAGAAAATTTCTTTGGGTTTTGTTGTTTTAAGATATACTATTACTATTTTGTTCATGTTCATGCCTGTTGATCAGTTTTGAATGATTTACATAATTGTAGATCAGATAAAGAGGTGCTAAAGAAATAAATGAAGAAAGATTACAGTGACTGAAATTATTGAAAACGTACCGAAACGATTGATAATGAAATAGTATAATATTCAACTTGGAAAAATTGTAGTTATTTTTCCATGTGTGATATGATTCGGTATTTTTTTTGAGATTTTCGAAATTTTGTATTTTCACTTTGAGCAAATCAGAAATCGAAATTTGTTTGATTTTGGCAATATGGCATCACTTAATTTGTGTACATGTGATGTACAATCCTTTTCAAGGAAACAATCAACTTCAAAAGCATTGAACGAAATTTAAAAAATCCTTTCCTGATTTATTTTTACAATAAATTGTTATTCAAAAATGGGAAGATTCTCTTACCTCATTTATGTGATGTAAGTTATGAGATCTACATTTTAATTTTTTTTAAATAAATATTAAAATTTTGAATATTTAGAAATAAGGACTTGAATTTATTGTGTAAAATGTTCGAATAATGCTTTTAACAACATGTTTTTTAAATTCTGATAGTACTATTTCACCACATTGGTTACAAAAGCGCCCTCCAGCTTAAAATTTTGAATTCAATAAATATAAAAGGTCTGTGCATTCAACAAAATAAATGAATCTTGCAATTGATTGAGTTAATATAAACACATTCTTTCAATTAATTTACTGCCCATCCAGCTTATTTTTAGGATTTATATAAATATATGTATGTATATGAATATATATATATATATATATATATATATATGTATATATATATATATATATATATATATATATATATATATATATATATATATATATATATATATATATATATATATATATATATAGGTTGGGTACTCGGCATAAAGGGCTACTTGAATCAAACAACCATTGGTCATTTACATCAATATATTTCGGTCCTTGTTAGGTCCTTCATCAGGATGCTAAAAAACAGTATGTGAGACAAAAACTTGCTAAATTAAGTCAAGAAAAGCCTGTTGCCCCAAGACTTACTCTGACTAGTTGTGTGAAGAAGGCAAAAGGCCAAACAGACATCTACTTATCGCATTGGAGGTAATTGAATATGCACATCATTAACATTGACATCATTACAAATCATTAACTTAAATTACTCAAAAATTGACTTAGTTAAAACACGTTAAAATCCTATACAAATCCATTATTTTCAAGCCGGCGTGGAAGGGAATCAGCTGATCAACTGTCATCGTCGTCCTGTTAGAAACTTCAAAAGGAATCATGGAAGGGCCACAGAAAGAGTTCTTCTTCTTTCTTATGAATCCTATAGCATTTCGTTGCTTATCCCATGTTGGTCATTCTTTTTGTCTAGAGTTAGTAGGTAGCCATAAATGTTACTAAGACCGTTTATATCTGTTCTTTTATTGACACAATTGTTGCTTTCGTTGATGAAGCACATTTCAAGAAAAATTCTCTTTGTGTGGTTGCTCATAGTTGCTAGAACTTTGGCATTTTTGAAGTCAAAATTGTGATCGTGCTTCTCACGCAGCGAACAATGATCACAATTTTGACTTCAAAAATGCCAAAGTTCTAGCAACTATGAGCAACCACACAAAGAGAATTTTTCTTGAAATGTGCTTCATCAACAATTGTGTCAATAAAAGATATAAACGGTCTTAGTAACATTTATGGCTACCTACTAACTCTAGACAAAAAGAATGACCAACATGGGATAAGCAACGAAATGCTATAGGATTCATAAGAAAGAAGAAGAACTCTTTCTGTGGCCCTTCCATGATTCCTTTTGAAGTTTCTAACAGGACGACGATGACAGTTGATCAGCTGATTTCCTTCCACGCCGGCTTGAAAATGATGGATTTGTATAGGATTTTAACGTGTTGTAACTAAGTCAATTTTTGAGTAATTTAAGCTAATGATTTGTAATGATGTCAATGTTAATGATGTGCATATTCAATTACCTCCAATGCGATAAGTAGATGTCTGTTTGGCCTTTTGCCTTCTTCACACAACTAGTCAGAGTAAGTCTTGTGGGCAACAGGCTTTTCTTGACTTAATTTTTAGCAAGTTTTTGTCTCACATACTGTTTTTTTTTTAGCATCCTGATGAAGGACCTAACAAGGACCGAAATATATTGATGTAAATGACCAATGGTTGTTTGATTCAAGTAGCCCTTTATGCCGAGTACCCAACTATATATATATAGTTATATAATATATATATATATATATGATATATATATATATATATATATATATATATATATATATATACATATATACGTATACATATATACATATATACATATATACATATTATATACATATATACATATATACATATATACATATATTACATATATACATATATATATATAATATACATATATATATATATATATATATATATATATATATATATATATATATATATATATATATATATATATATATATATAATATGAATCTAGTTTAAGGTATATCGACTCAATTAGGAGTAAAGAAAAACTCTCTCTTTTCTGAACCGAGCTTTCGCAATTCTTTATTGCATCATCAGGGTTGCTAAAATAAAACACGAACTTCAATAATCTACAGTACAACTTCACAACAATTGAAACTTACCGAAGTTGAACTTCAATTGTTGTGAAGTTGTACTGTAGATTATTGAAGTTCATGTTTATTTTTTAGCACCCTGATGATGCAATAAAAGAATTGCGAAAGCTCGGTTCAGAAAAAAGAGTTTTTCTTTACTCCTAATTGAGTCGATATACCTTAAACTAGATTCATACAATAACTAGACTCTGATTTCAAAATAGTATATATATATATATATATATATATATATATATATATATATATATATATATATATATATATATATATATATATAATATATATATATATATATATATATATATATATATATATATATATCATATACATACATATATTTATATAAATCCTAAAAATAAGCTGGATGGGCAGTAAATTAATTGAAAGAATGTGTTTATATTAACTCAATCAATTGCAAGATTCATTTATTTTGTTGAATGCACAGACCTTTTATATTTATTGAATTCAAAATTTTAAGCTGGAGGGCGCTTTTGTAACCAATGTGGTGAAATAGTACTATCAGAATTTAAAAAACATGTTGTTAAAAGCATTATTCGAACATTTTACACAATAAATTCAAGTCCTTATTTCTAAATATTCAAAATTTTAATATTTATTAAAAAAAAATTAAAATGTAGATCTCATAACTTACATCACATAAATGAGGTAAGAGAATCTTCCCATTTTTGAATAACAATTTATTGTAAAAATAAATCAGGAAAGGATTTTTTAAATTTCGTTCAATGCTTTTGAAGTTGATTGTTTCCTTGAAAAGGATTGTACATCACATGTACACAAATTAAGTGATGCCATATTGCCAAAATCAAACAAATTTCGATTTCTGATTTGCTCAAAGTGAAAATACAAAATTTCGAAAATCTCAAAAAAAATACCGAATCATATCACACATGGAAAAATAACTACAATTTTTCCAAGTTGAATATTATACTATTTCATTATCAATCGTTTCGGTACGTTTTCAATAATTTCAGTCACTGTAATCTTTCTTCATTTATTTCTTTAGCACCTCTTTATCTGATCTACAATTATGTAAATCATTCAAAACTGATCAACAGGCATGAACATGAACAAAATAGTAATAGTATATCTTAAAACAACAAAACCCAAAGAAATTTTCTAGTAGTACATTATAAATTTAATTGACTAATGGAATGTCAAAACCCTCAATAATACTGTGAAGTATCTGCCTATCTTGAGAGCTCTCCGAAGCTGATAAGCATGTAATATGAATAAATATTAATTTATTTCTAAAAGTAAACATCAACAAAAAATTAACCAAAAACAAAGGAACATGTGAAACAGGGAAATATGTGAAATTTGGAAATAATTGTCAAAATAACTTTTCAAATTTGAAGGGAAGTTTACCAGTCGTTTTCATTACTCAAAACATTTTGAATTATTTTCTCTCACCATCTATTGCTCCAAACTCCTTTTCATGCGCCCTGTTTCGAAATTGACTTGGACAGCACCTCAGCGTCCTTATATTTTCCTTGTTTTAAGTAACACGAGGCCAGATTGTTCATTTGCTTCGCTGACATTGGGATCATCTGCGCCCAATTTCTTCTCATAAATTTCTAAAGCTCTCTGATAATATTTTCCACTTCCTCATATTTTCCCTAAGAAATAAGAAACCTTTAATGGAAAAATTGGATTTGTGTGAATTTCAATCAATATATTATTCACGAGTTTTATAATATTCACAAACTTACATGTAAGTATAAAGAAAAATTTAAGGAAAAAAAATATAAGTCGAATGGTACTACGCGATAATTTATCATGATGATTCCAATAGCTGTATATATTTTTGGAGTTTACCTCTTAAGAAACGATTGTCATGTTTAGCACGCGGTATGAAAATTTTACGAGTAAAATCGAGCGTTAACTAAAAGTGAAATGTTACGTTCCAATGCGCAACGTACTATGCGCTCCTTTCACTTCGAGATTATTAGTATAACGCCGCATATATTAGGGTATACCGACAACAGTTGATGCATGTTCTAGTGATGCTTATATTTGTGCACAGTAAACATAATTATTGAGTGATTGAAGTTGATAAAATATTGGAAGATATAAAAAAAACTGATTTGAATGACAATGTATAACGAAGAAGAAGAAGAAGAATCTGAGAAACACTTGGATGCGGTTTATTTTTTTATTATTATTAATTGAATTAATGAACAGCCTCCTCTTATTTAAGTATGTTTGTTTGATTAATTGCATGTATCTTTTATATTTTATATTGTTATTAAAATTATTGTTGGAGTTTACGCCGCATATATTAGGGTATGCAGGCAACAGTTGATGCATGTATAGCTATATATGATACAACACATACAGCAGCAACTTAACCGTCAATTTTCAGAGTGTAGTTTATTTATTTGTAGTGATACTTATATTTGTGCACAATAAACAAAATTATTAAGTGATAGAAGTTAATAAAATATTGAAAGATATGAAAAAATATATAGAAAAAACGGGAGTAAACAGTTCGTTTTTTTTTATTCTTTCAAAATAAAAATCAAAATTGAAGCGAGTTCCTCAAAATAACATATAACATAATATGATATACCTTTCACAAGCATTTGTTTAGTATCCACGTTTTTATTTCATTTTAAATATATATATATATATATATATATATATATATATATATATATATATATATATATATATATATATATATATATATATATATATATATATATATACCAGGGGCGGCTAGTCAAGGGAGGCTAAGCCTTCTCAATAATATTCCGTGTATCACTAATATAAATATATTATATTGAATAGTCAGCATATTCATATTAATCAAAATCAGATTATTTTATGCACCTACCTTCCTTTCAACCTACATTATATAATATAATTTATTAATTAAGATAGAAGGTATTTACATTTAATGCATTTCATTCATTTCAAGATTTGTGGCAACGCTGCGGAGGCTCAGAAAGGTATATTCTCAACGTTCATTATGCCTGCCACAGAAAAGCAAACAACTAGGTGCAAATACTCCGAATGAATACTTCATTGCAATAGAAAAGCAAAACACATGTAAATGGCAACACCGATGGAGACCCAGTCTCATACAATGCCGACCAATCACAACTATAGAATTTCGCGTGACATCGAGTGAATTCGTTGGAAAGCATTAATTGAATCGTAGTGTGATCGTAGTTACTAACGACAACGTGTTTAGTTATATTGCTCGCGTATTGTTTTAAAATGAGTTTGGTTACTGAAGTTAATTTCAAAAATTTCAATGGTGACTTAGTGGAATATTTGTCATCCCATAACTTTAGTGCACTAAGTTATGAGAATAAAGTTTTGATAAAAACATTGCGACCTACCCCTGAATTATACAATTTGGTGCAGCGTAACAGACAACAAAACCGCGGTTTCAATACAAAGAATTATGAGAGTCATCCTTGCCTAACCGGATCACAGGTAAAAAATAAATTATTTTGTTGGCAGTGTTTACTTTTTACTAGTGAAAATGTCTCTGTTTGGGGCCGCTGTATTTTAAACTACTGATGATACGACTCAATTTAGCCCAAAACGAATGAAATTCAGTTACGCAGATATGGAGCTTCACTTTAAGCAAATATTTTATGAAATTTTGGATACTATTAGGGGTCAAATAGAAATAAGGTTCTCTGATTTGAAAGAACTGCATTTCTTCGACTTACTCAATAAAAATTTGTTAACCGGATTTTCAGCTAATTTTCCAGATAATCTTTTGGAAAATTTATGTCAAAAATATACTTTTTTTGATAAGGTGGCCATAAAAAGTGAACTGTGTGTTGTTTATAATGACAATGAAATTTTGGGGCAAAATAAATAATATATATAATATATAAATGAAATAATAGCTTAGGGTGCTTGTATTACTTTGATTTTCTTCAAATTATAAGGCGGTTGACCTTGAAATCCAAAAAAAATTTCGCCTATGGTGTATTTTTTAACACCTCTTGTAGCCTCCTCAAACCAAAATCTCACGAGCCGCCACTGATATATACATTTTTTTTTTTGAAGTTCCATACCTGATTTTTACACAGCAAGGCAAGATTATTGAGCTGTTTCGCTACATCAGGATGTTCACGACCTAATACTTTTTCTCTAATATCTAAAGCTCTTTTACAGAGAGGCTCTGCTTCTCTGTACTTGCCCCTTTTGCCATACATAACAGCGAGATTATTCAAGGTAGCAGCTACAGCAGGATGATTTTCGCCCAATGTTTTCTCTCTAATAGCCAAAGCATCATTTAACAAGTTCGCCGCTTCTTTATATTTGTTCTGATCTCTACAAACAACATTCATATCAACCTACTTTCCATGTATATTTGAACGAAAGATATCTCACCTGTATACCAATGCAAAAATACTCAACACAGTTGCTACATCAGGATGATCGTTCCACGCCGGCTTGAAAATAATGGATTTGTATAGGATTTTAACGTGTTGTAACTAAGTCAATTTTTGTCAAAAATTACTCAAAAATTTTTTGAGTAATTTAAGTTAATGATTTGTAATGATGTCAATGTTAATGATGTGCATATTCAATTACCTCCAATGCGATAAGTAGATGTCTGTTTGGCCTTTTGCCTTCTTCACACAACTAGTCAGAGTAAGTCTTGGGGCAACAGGCTTTTCTTGACTTAATTTAGCAAGTTTTTGTCTCACATACTGTTTTTTAGCTTCCTGATGAAGGACCTAACAAGGACCGAAATATATTGATGTAAATGACCAATGGTTGTTTGATTCAAGTAGCCCTTTATGCCGAGTACCCAACCAACATAGTGATTTAGAAAATACGGCAACAATCCTTGTGTATATATATATATATATATATATATATATATATATATATATATATTATATATATATATATATATATATATATATATATATATATATGTATATAATATTCGAATTGTTGTTGCCTGTGATCTATTTTTAATCTCTTGATAATTATTAGCAATAACAGGCTGGTTGAATCTTAAAAAACTCGATTTTATTAAAAAGTTGACGTTTCACTACGATAATTAGCAAGACAAAGCAGCCTTGTTCTTTTCAAATTTTTTTTCAAATTAATAAATGTCAAAGAAATTTCAATTTACGAATATCGTAGTGAAACGTCAACTTTTTATAAAATCGAGTTTTTTTTAAAGATTCAACCAGCCTGTTTATTGCTAATAATTATCAAAGAAGATTATATATATATATATATATATATATATATATATATATATATATAATATATATATATATATATATATATAGTATATATATATAATATATATATATATATATATATATATATATATATATATATATATTATATATATATATATATATATATATATATATATATATATATATATATATATATATATATATATATATATTATATATATATATATATATTAATACCAAATTTATGTTCTGGATAGTTTTTATATTTACATTTTTAATGAATATTATTTATATTCTGTTTTTGAAAATACATAATGTTCATCAACATCTTGGAATAATTTCAACATGAATGTTCGCCTATATATAATTGTTGTGGTGGAATAGTAATCATTTCGAATTAAAGATAAATATCTTTTTCTCAGTATGTTCTCAAAATTTATTAAAATAAAGAATTTTTTAGAATGTAAAACTAATGAACGTTTGCGGTAAAATATATTTTCAGGATATGTGATTTTTCTTAGTTTTCCATTTATTTTTCATTTCATCTTCAGCTTTATCAATTTCTACTATTGTCTTTATTAATTCAAATGTTATTAAGTGTGCTTTTTATTGGTGCAAATTCAACTTCCACCATCTTCTTAAGGTGAAGTATTTTTGATTGCTTTACACTTCTGAAAATAACAAGCGCATGAAATTTTAGTTATACAGAGTGTTTGTGATATAAGTTAATGTATTTTTGTTGCAATATATTATTTTAATTGCATGATGTGTTTTATTTTTTAATGGCCTATCCTGAAAAAACTTCATTATTTCAAAAATACCCTGTATAACTGGAAATAAAATGAGACAAGTAATTTTTTCTTATTGTTGGTGTTGGATGCAGTATTTAGAGTAGTTTTATTTCAAATTTCACAGTAAACACGAAATATCACGTGAACTTACTTCACCACCATCCAAAGCACCGATTACTGCATATCAAGCAGAATTTTGTTATAAGTTTAACTTGGAAATGAAACATTTAAATTGTGAAATTTTCTAAAATTTTTCAATTAAATTTTAAAATGTAATTCAATTCATTTCAGATATTATGTACATTATTTTGACAAATGTAAACTTTTTGTACTAACATGCCAATAAATGATTTGATTATTTTATAATGATAAATTTATTGTATACGTATATCATATTGTGTTTATATTATGTTGTGATTATATTACTGTGAATTTATTGTTTATATTATATTGTTTTTATATTATTGTGTTTCTATTATTGAACATCTTACTTAGACTTAAAAGAATTTAATAGTTATTGCTAAAAAATGGCCATGAACACAATTTTACTGCAGAAACCTGTTAAGTGAAACATTTTGTACATTTAGATATAGGTACATCAAATTCAAACGCCATCAGTTTTGAAAGGGTATCAAGTATTACTCTGATTTCTTAAAAGCAAAAATCAAAATTAATACAACAGATAATAAGTTTTTCTTTGTTTTCCGAAAATTTAAAAATCAAAAAACTTGTTTTGTGCGTGCAGATTTATCGAAAAAGTTTTTATAACATAATTTTGAAGAAAATAATTCTCATTTGGCTCTGTGGTAACACTGGCTAGGAGGTTTGTTTGATTAGTTTCGAAAAAATTTCCTAGTTTTACTTACTTTTATAGATAGATATATATATATATATATATATATATATATATATATATATATATAAGAAATATATATATATATATATATATATATATATATATATATATATATATATATATATATATATATATATATATATATATATACAGGGTCCTGCAACAGTGGCGCGGTGTTCCATATATCTATTTGTGAAACAGATAGAAATCTACATTTCTATAATATTACCTTATTGCTTGAGCTCGACAAAATAAAAATATTGTCGGTCACACAGGGTGTTCAATTTCTTCTGGGCGAATATCAACTATGTTTTTTCAGATGGCAACCTATATTTTTTATCGCCTTTTCGGTTTCTACATATAAAATAAAAGATATTTTATATAGATCTTCATTTCGAAAATATTTACGGTTTTCGAGATTTTTTGCATTTTTGATTTTTTTTTTCAATTTTGGTCACTCAGAATATTTGAAATTGTAAAGTTGTGCCAAGTCCAATTGAAATTCATTTTTGGTCAAATATTCTACATTGGTAAATCTCTCAAACGATATATCTGAAATTAACCTGCGATATACAGGGTATGAAAAATCGCTTGCCACATATTGTAAATAAAAATGTACAGAATCTTCCTTATTTCAAATGGAACACCCTGTATATTATAGATCCAGAAGAAGCGCTAAGAAAAGCTCTATAAATGTCATGAAGTATTCCCTATGGTTAAGTTTACTAGTTTTCCTTAAAACAGCGAAAAATGGCAAATATTCAAATTTCTTCGCTATAATCTCAATGAACGACTTTTTTCAAAAATAACCTGTTGGTAGATAAACAAGTTGTGAATCACACCACAAAATATTCATTGTATATTCAAAATAATTTCAATAATCTCCAAATTTGAGCCACATTCTTTCGATCTAAATCAACCTTTCAGCGAATAAAATATTTATTGGAAATCGGGTAGTCTGGCAAATGACAGATCAAAATATTTGCCTTCAAATAAGTATTGAAATCTTTAGTGATTCGTTAAGTGGAACTTTCGATATGATTTCATCAGAATGTTGTCAAATTATATCGAAAGTTCTACTTAACGAATCACTAAAGATTTCAATACTTATTTGAAGGCAAATATTTTGATCTGTCATTTGCTAGACTACCCGATTTCCAATAAATATTTTATTCGCTGAAAGGGTGTTTTAAATCGAAAGAATATGGCTCAAATTTGGAGACTATTGAAATTATTTTGAATATACAATGAATATTTTGTGGTGTAATTCACAACTTGTTTATCTACCAACAGGTTATTTTTGAAAAAAGTCGTTCATTGAGATTATAGCGAAAAAATTTGAATATTTGCAATTTTTCGCTGTTTTAAGGAAAACTAGTAAACTTAACCACAGGGAATACTTCATGACATTTATAGAACTTTTCTTAGCGCTTCTTCTGAATCTATAATATACAGGGTGTTCCATTTGAAATAAGGAAGATTCTGTACATTTTTATTTACAATATATGGCAAGCGATTTTTCATACCCTGTATATCGCAGGTTAATTTCAGATATATCGTTTGAGAGATTTACCAATGTAGAATATTTGACCAAAAATGAATTTCAATTGGACTTGGCACAACTTTATAATTTCAAATATTCTGAGTGACCAAAATTGAAAAAAAAAAATCAAAAATGCAAAAAATCTCGAAAACCGTAAATATTTTCGAAATGAAGATCTATATAAAGTATCTTTTATTTTCTATGTAGAAACCGAAAAGGCGATAAAAAATATAGGTTGCCATTTGAAAAAACATAGTTGATATTCGTCCAGAAGAAATTGAACACCCTGTGTGACCGACAATATTTTTATTTTGTGGAGCTCGAGCAATAAGGCAATTTATAGAAATGTAGATTTCTATCTGTTTCTCAAATAGAGATATGGAACACCGCGCCACTGTTGCAGGACCCTGTATATATATATATATATATATATATATATATATATATATATATATATATATATATATATATATATATATATATATATATATATTATATATATATATATATATATATATATATATAAATATAATATAATATATATATATATATATATATATATATATATATATATCAAAGAATAAGGGATTGCAAACGGATGGAAGAAAAGGCCTACTACATTCAATTTCGTCAACGTTTCGGTTAAACAGTCGTAACCATCATCAGGACTCTGCAATATGAGCTGATGTTACAAAAATCAAAAATAGTTTCATCAAAGGATCTGTCACCCTCGAAACCAACGACAACGATGTAAATTTGGTAGGTAAACGTTACATTACAGGTTGGGGCTACAGCAGACTGCAGGGGGAGATCACCCTGCTGTAGATCAGGGGAGATCACTCTGCTATAGCCCCAAACTGTAATGTAAAGTTTACCAAATTTACATCGTTGCCGTTGGTTTCGCGGGTGACAGGTCCTTTGATGAAACTATTTCGTGCTGAGAGACTTAAAATTGCTGTTAGAAATGAGTTTCTCTTGGGTAAGTTTTTCACATCAGTGAAAGACAAAACACCTATTTAAAGTGCACAAATGTTGTGTATAAAGTTCCTTGCTCTTCTTGTGAAATGAGCTATGTAGGACAAACCCCTCAACTGTTAAAAAAAAAGGTTGTCACAACACAAAAGTGATGTTAAAAATACAAAAAAAGTTTGTGCTTTAGTAGAACATGTTAGAAATAAGGGTCATGATATGGACTATGAACATACGTCAATTCTGGAGTATGAGATGAGCCTGAAGAAAAGATCTTTTTTAGAAATGTTCCACATCAAAAGAAATCCCTCTTTAATGAATTCTCGTTCCGACACAGGTAAATAATATTAGTAACATCTATTCTTAATTGATAAGTCATAATAGCAATGAAGATCACACACTTCATTCATAATATTATGAGAAGTCGTTGTTAAGAAAGAAGAAGCATCGACAATATTGTTTGTTGACATTTATCATAAGAAACATACATTTCAAAGCTAACCTTGGTTCTTCTGCTTTGACCGACAAGATTGTTAAGAATTCTGATGTAAAAATGTTTGTGTGAGTTTTTGGATTGATGATTAATTGTTGGTGTATATAATTAAGTGTTTTGTTCGAATGTGTATAATTGGTATCAAAATTTTGGTGATCTGTCACTTAAGATATTCAGTTCTTTTTTTCTTTGTCATGTGGTTTATTTTGTAATCTCAACTAATTCGTAAGTCTTGTTTATTGAATTTAGAAGTGATTTTTGTAACATCAGCTCATATTCAGAGTCCTGATGATGGTTACGACTGTTTAATCGAAACGTTGACGAAATTGAACTGGTACAATAAGAGACCTTTTCTTCCATCCGTTTGCATTCCCTTATATTTTGATATAATCACAATGCGGAGGTATTCTTGTCAGTTTATTTATATATATATATATATATATATATATATATATATATATATATATATATATATATATATATATATATATATATATATAGGATCGTTACATGTGCCTAGGGTCGCGAGAGTACAAAAACTATTATTTTTGCTTACAACCTCAATTTGCTTCAATTTATAGCAAAAGATAAATTTAATGGATGAGACTGACTAAAACTTACGCCTACAAGCAACCTTGTTCTAATTCACATAGTTTCTGCAGATAGGGAAAATTTTAATAACTATGAGCAGCAAACTAGGCATGTGCCTAGGGGCGCGAGAGTACAAAGGGGCGCGTGAGTGGAATTGAAAAATAGAGAAAAAATATACAATGTAGCATAAAATTAATTGCGCTAGTAAGTAAGCCAACTACTCAGACAATAAAAACTATTATTTTTGCTTACAACCTCAATTTGCTTCAATTTATAGCAAAAGATAAATTTAATGGATGAGACTGACTAAAACTTACGCCTACAAGCAACCTTGTTCTAATTCACATAGTTTCTGCAGAAAGGGAAAGTTTTAATAACTATGAGCAGCAAGTCTGGGAACTCTCACTAGCCAGAGAATATGAAAAGGATAATAAGAGTTTGCTATTAGCATCTGAAGAAGGTGAAGTTCCACCGAAACGTGCGTCATGCGTTATTTCTTATAATAAATGTGTAAATTGTTATTTTTAACCATCGTTTAAATATGTTTATTAATTTACACCAAGTATCGGCCCAATCAATCCAAAAAATAAAAAGAAGTCGGAAGAAAAAGCTCACAGCAGATGAACCTGCCGAAGATATTACTTCTTCAGTATCTGGTCGGGTCACATTCAGAGTGACGTTAGTAATTATAGACTGACTTGTGGTTGAACTTCAAAAGAGACGATAATCATACAGTAAATTTTCAATTTTAAACAACTTGTCCAATTTGAGTACTGAAGAAGTTCAAAATAGAACAAGTGCGATAGTAACAATGTATTTCGGTGAATTAGAAAAGTGTTCTTACTCAACTCGAGACGGAAAACTGCCCCTAACAACCAACGCAATTTTAAAGGTTCTAAGAAATTAAGAATTTGAACAATTTATCCAAACGTTAACATAGCTTTAAGAATTGTGTATCGACGGCAGTCAGCAATTGCAGTGGTGAGCGGAGCTTTTCCTGTCTAAAGAGAGTGAAAAATTATCTTCGCTCGACTATGACCGACATCAGATTAAATTCGTTAGCAATACTCAACATAGAATATTATGCAATCTTTAAACTATGAAGATGTTGTTGACAATTTCGCAAGACAAAAATTTAGGCGCCGAAATTTTTATTTTTTTTTTCTCATTTAAGCAAGTAATTCAAAACTATCAACTTTAAAGTCGAGCGTGAAAAGCTGCTTAATTTGCATACATACCATTCTAATTTAATTTTTTACTTTAAATAATTTCTGAAAATAATTCAATTACAGTAGGGCCTCGTTAATCCGGAGAGGCAAAAACAAGACCCTTTCCGGATTATCGAGGCGTCCGGATTATAGTATGCCATATTAAATGTTAATAAAACACATGTTTAACCTTAGTTTCTTTAATCAATTTTTAAATTATAGCATATAGACAAAATGTACATACATGTTCAAAATTACAACTATGTAAGGAAATCAGTAAGTTAAAATAAAACATTAGTTAATTCTTCTTGAAAAAGTCTGTAATACTCTTCTGTTTATAATTTTCGCACTTCATTTCGAAAGCCCGGTCTCTAAGTCGACGGAGAAACATAACTTCGTGGCTATCAAATTCGTTATTTTCAGTCCATTTTAAAGCAGTGTTTAAAGCTCCTACTGCCTCTGAATTACCAACTTTTGTGATTTTTAGAATTTCAACGCTATTGTCCTCATCGTCCTCACACATAGCCGCTCGCACAAACTCCTCATCAGTTAACACTTCATATCTTTGTAACTCGCTTTCAGCACCACCAGCAGCCCATTCTTGAGCTTCTGCCTCACTTATTTGAGGATCATTGGGTCCCCTCAACCTGTTAAAAAGCTGGGCTAAAGGAACATCATCTTCTGGTTCGTCATTATCAGTGAGAAATTCAGGGTGCAAATTCTTCCATGATTTGTTAATTAGCGATGTCTTAACATTGGCCCACCAATTAGCCAAAATAAAAACTGTGTCCTTTAAAGTTATCGATTTTAATGAGTCCATGAGGTTTTCAGAACATAATGCAAGACAGTTAACCAAAAGTGATTTGCGGTAATTTAACTGTGTTAGGTGGCAGGAACATTGCAAAAATGTGGCCGTCTTCAGAGACAAGTTCCTCTGCTGATGGATGCCCAGGACCATTATCCAACAATAACAGTGCCTGAGGAGGCAAATTAACAGACAAAAGATGGCGGCGGACCGCGGAAACGAATTCCGTTTTAAACCACTCAAGAAACAAGTCTTTCGTAACCCAAGCATTTTTTTGTGCACGATAACAAACAGGAAGACGTGTTGATTTAAATGCCCGTGGGTTTTTTGATTTTCCGACAACAAGCAATTGAAGTTTATGAGTTCCAGACGCATTTGCACAAGGCATGAATGTCACTCTCATCTTCATCATTTTCCTTCCGGAAGCCGACTGCTCATTGCCAGAGGCTAATGTATGATCGCCAGTACAAACCAGATTCGTCAGCATTGTAAACCTGTTCCGCTGTTAATTTTTTTTCTCTAATAACTTTCTGTAACTCTAGTTGGAATGGTCCGATAGCGGCTTCATCATTTGACAGTTTTTCACCGGCCATTTTTAAACGTCTTATTCCATGGCGTTTTTTAAATTTGTCTAACCATCCCCGGCTTGCATTAAATCCGATATTGGAGTTTGTAATCTGGCGATGAAAAATTCGAGCTTTCTCACAAATCATATCACCACTTACAGGAACATGCAATCGCCTTTGTTGCAAAAACCACGTAAACAAAGCATCTTCTAAAACAGGATTTTCCGATTTCTTCAGTGTTTTTCGTACACCGGGACCACGTTCTGTTAGGCTAACAAACTTCAAGAGTTTGTCTTTGATTTTCTTTATGTCGCCTACAGTTGACCTGCTTATACCAAACTTCCGAGCAATGACAGGGTAACTGTCACCCTTATCTAACATTTCTATAATCCGTAATTTGTCTTTTATTGTTAATGTCGAATGTTTACGTGGCTGCGCCATGATGTTAGCGAGCGCACTTAATTGACACTGCGTATTACACGAAAGGCGATAAACAAAAGACTGACGGCGCATTGGCTCATGACAGCCCCCGCACCTACACGCCGCCGGGCCTCTCCCGCGAATCCCATTGCCCGGCGGGATTACAGCGATCACCGAACAAGCGAGAGTCCGGATTACCGAGGCCCTACTGTATTTCCAATTATATCTAACTTTAAGTTACCAGAGTGCCTTTTTTTTTGAGTATACTTGAAAATTCAGATCTTGTTGAAAATTTAAACCTGTATCCTGTATATGAGGTTTATCACTTCCGATGGGTCTCTCATACCATGTAAACGGGAAGTGACTTTCAAAAGAGCTATAAATGGAAACACACTGAATGATTTCCTTCTGAATTTATCTCAAGTAAATTGGAATGTAATCTATAAAATGTCTGATGGTGTTGATTTAGTGTGGGAACGTTCATTCAAGCATTCAAGCATACAGCTCAGACTAAATCTCTCAGAAAGAGCTTAGATAAATTATATGTAATATCAGCAATCAGACCTGAATACATGGCTGCATATAAATATGTAAAGAAGCGTTATGATTTGGCAATCTCGTCTGCGAAAAAGGCTCACTTTAACACCTATATCTCTAGAGCACAAAATAAATCTAGGGCAGCTTGGAGAGTTGTCAATAGTCTAACCAAGACAGACACTAAGAATAATTGTGGTACAATGAAGCAGGGTAATCCAGCATCCCTTGTGACGGAGTTCAACAATTTCTTCGCAGAAATTGCACCGACTCTGTGTCAACATTTGAAGGGTCGGATATCAAATGATTCCAAAAATCCTGGCAAGCGGCTTGACAGATCCTTTTATGTTTTTGATGTTCTGCAGCAGGAGGTGATTGCCTTGGTGAAATCGTTTAAAAACAAGGATTCTTGCGGCCATGATGACATTCCTATGAGCGTTGTAAGTGCATCGATAGAGATGGTGGCTGGTCCCTTATCACATATCATAAATCGCTCTTTCAAAGAAGGCATTTTCCCAGATAACTTGAAAATAGCCATTATTAGACCATTTTATAAAAAAGGCGATGCCGAAGATCTGAGTTATTATAGGCCAATAAGTGTTTTGTCTTCCTTTTCAAAAATCTTTGAAAGGTTACTATCTATTAGGCTGTTGAGCTTTTTCAAGTAATTTGGGGTCATAATGTCCTGTCAGCATGGTTTCGCGAAGGACAGAAATGTAAATACTGCAATATTCGAACTAACTCATGCCACAGTTATGGCCCTGGAAAAGGGCGAGATTCCTGTGGGCCTTTTTTTCGACCTGTCCAAGGCATTCGACTGCGTTGAACATGACCGGTTGCTAGTAAAGTTGGAGATGTGCGGGATCCGTGAAAATCAGTTAAAACTCATCAAGAGTTACCTAAGCAAAAGAAAACAGAAAGTAGTCATTAAGATTGGGGGCATGCCGCACTTTTCTAGTGAGAGAGATATCACTATGGGGGTTCCTCAGGGTAGCATCCTGGGTCCGCTGTTGTTTATAGTATACATCAATTCGCTTGCTGAGGCTTGTTCGGGGGATCGCTGCTGTCCGGTAATGTATGCGGATGACACAAATTTTCTGGTGAGATCTGTGGACGTTCCGTCAGCTTTGCTTGCCTCCGAGGATGTTCTGGATGGCGTCAATCGTTGGTGTGGCAATAATGGACTTGTGGTCAAAATGAAGAAGACTGAATGTCTGTTTTTTTGTTCTGATAGGTCTAGACTGACTCACCCAAATATAATTAGTAATGACAACTGCAGCATTACTGTTCAGGATTCCGTCAGGTTCCTGGGAATTATCATTGACAAACAACTTAAATGGGGACCACATGTTAATCAGCTTAGGAGAAAACTTAACACTGTATCCTATACATTATACATGCTGAGGGATCAGGTTGACGTTAATATTTTGAAGATGCTCTACTACGCCAATTTTCACTCCATTCTTTCATACGGCATCATAATTTGGGGAGGTTCTTCTGATATTGGATGCATATTTGTTGCTCAAAAATGGGCTTTAAGAACTATACTTCGTATGGGATACAGAGAATCTTGTCGTGGCTTGTTTGCGAAGAATAACATCTTGACGGTATATGGATTATATATATATATATATATAGGCTTTTATTGTTTCTTCGCAAACAGAGGCACTATTTTGAGAGTTGCAGAAATAAGAATAACACGCGGCAAATTTATCCCTATTTTTTCCCGCCACATTCAACAGCTCTCCGGGAAAAGGGTACACAGTATATGGCGATTAGGATGTTCAATTGCGTGCCCAGGAGTCTACAGGTGATAGGGAGTTACGAGCTTTTCAAGAGAAGGGTTTACAAATTTATTCTTCGGTGCGAACCCTATAACATGGAGGAATTTAGGGTCTTTTGTGGTCATAATTGAATTTACTGTTCTTTTGACATGTTTCAGTTTTATCTTATATATCTGTGATATATATTTTTTTCTTTTGATATATGGATAATTTTTGAAATCAATAAACTTTACTTTACTTTACTTTACTATTTGAAAAATAAAAAAACCGTCTCGAGGAACGGGGGTATTTCGAAAAATACATCCCGAAAAGTATAATAATTACAAAAAATAAGAGAAGGAAAAAATATAAGCATATTGGACGTTCTTCAATTCCTTTTTTTATAAGGAAAGTTGGTTCGTCTAGTGATCGAAATATTACCATCAAGATACTATGTTAAATACGGACTAGAACTCATAATTCCAATTCTCGAAAAAAATCAATATTCTGATTTTAACGATGTATCACAGGTTCACATATGGTAGCGAATCAATGATAAAAATCCAAGAATTAATTAGAATCGAGTTTAAAAAAAAAAAGAGAATAACAGAGGAGGCATACACTACCAATAAAACAGCTGCCAATTATAAAAACATAAACAGACCATAGCAGCGTGTAAAGAAAGAAATAGTATATCAAGGAAGTAAACATTCAAACTCAATTACCTATTTAATCAAATTCAAGTTAGGTAATAAACCATAAAATTTACCGATCTTCAAAAATGACCTTAGCCAAAATTCAAAGAGGAAGATACATACCTAAAGCATATGTTTCAACATCCCTATTCTCTGTCGTGACAGTTGTTCACCATCCCGAAGGATTATTAAACGATTCGTATAGTATACGAACCTGTATGTAGATGTCCAAATGTACCGGGCGGGAAAAAAAAAAAATATATATATATATATATATATATATATATATATATATATATATAGGGAAAACATAATAAGCGATACGCCCCCTACCGGTGTCGAATATTACTAGAGCATGGGAGATAGATTGCTTTGTTTACATCTGTTTACGTGTATTTTATATGAGACTAGCGGGACCCGTCCATAGAGATATTACAGATAGAGGCGACAAGCCAGCCTGAAACTTGTCAGCTCGGGTGAGGGAGAGAGAGAATCTGAAGGTTAGGTTGGACTCTGACAGTTACGTCTGTCTATGTTTACGTCTGATACGTTTGACAAGGACAGAAAAACCCTGCGATCGTCTGTCTCTTTCGCTCCCACTGAGTTTCGAGACTGACGTTGCCACTTACAGAGCGGCCTATGGCTTGTCGCCTCTATCTGTAATATCTCTATGGACCCGTCGCGGCTTCGCCCGCGTATCTATATATTGTTACGAATTCGGGTTCGCTAGGATTATTTCCAATAACTAAATTCAATTAATGAACAAATCGGTATTTATTTACAAAACAGCAATTTTAAAATAACCACACTTTTCAATAACTGTCACAACTTCAATTCAAAACACAGGTTTCGCTCTTCTTTTATAACACGGTAGTTCACTGTAAACTAACTGTAGTCTCCCTCGTCTCTTCTATGGTCGCTTATATATGTCTTGTCATTCCTTCGAGAAGCTTCCAGAATGTTCCAGTCTTCGAATTAAGAGGGCGGTTACTTCAACGTTCATCGAATATTCCAGAGAACACAGAGTCGGCTTTAGACATTTTCGTAACAATATGTATACGTATGAATTTATTCCACCCCCGTTCAACCCCTGAATGATCGAATTTTAAAAAATGGAGAAAATGGGTTTTCAAGATAATTATAAGAAACATTTTAGTGGCCGAATGAAATCGCTAAGTCGATTATTTTGCCGGAAATAGCCAATATAAAAAAAACAGACTTACCCCTTTTGCACCCCTAAATGATGGAATTTCAAAAAACTGAGAAACTACTTTCTAGAGTTAATTTTACTTAACATTTTCGTGAAAGAGCGGGATCGCTAAGTCCATTATTTTGCGAGAATCAGCCAAAAATAGCCAATATACGAAAAACACATTTCACCCTCTTTCAACCCCTAAATGATACAACATCAAAAAATGCAGAAAATCGTTTTTTAAGAAAATTATGAGGAACATTGTAGTGGAAGAACGGAATCGCTAAGTCGTTTATTTTGCCGGAAATAGCCAATATAAAAAAATCAGACTTACCCCTTTTGCACCCCTAAATGATGGAATTTCAAAAAACTGAGAAACTACTTTCTAGAGTTAATTTTACTTGACATTTTAGTGGAAGAACGGGATCGCTAAGTCCATTATTTTGCGAGAAACATCAAAAAACACGTTTTACCCTTTTTCAACCCCTTAACGGCGGAATTTTAAAAAACCCCGTCTTAGTGGGAATCTACATGATTAGACTTAACTTCCCGCCAAATTTCAGAAATTTAAAAAATATGGTTTTTGCTGTAGACTGGATTCAATTTTTCGGCTTGTATTATATATATATATATATATATATATATATATATATATATATATATATATACAGTGCTTTCATGATGAAAGGAACAAATTCATTTAAAAAATTAGGTTTCTATTTCATGTTAAAATCCTCGGACAGGTCGATTAGTATTTTTTATTTGGGCAATTTTCGGAATAAAAATTTGTATACAGGGTGTCTCATTCAAGAGCTATGGCTTTGTCATTAGTTTTTTTAAAGGTAATTACCTGTATATTATTTCACTTTACAATTCTACGATAAATTCTTATCACTTTTTGTGAACATACCATATGCCTCAACTTGATGGATTCCCAGATTATAACGGAGATAGTGGAGCACCTGGAGATTTAAAATGTGGATTAAAAGTACAAAAAATTTAGGTAAACATTGTCATTAAATCTGAAGAATGAAATTTCACATGTACCATCTGAATTCATTCACTGGTGCTGTATAGTCCGCAGTTTTCACGTTTTTAACGCTCCAGGCACTACACTACTTCATTGTTTAAGAAAATGCAATTACTTGAGAGGGAACGTATTGAAGTACTTATGATGATTGGTTTTGGAGATAGGGTGCGTTCACAAGAAGAAGTCTGCAATCTATTCAATGAAAATCATCCTGATCGTCCGCCAATTACTAGATCGACAGTCAGCAAAATTGAATCAAAATTCAGGAGATACGGCCACGTTAGAGATTTACCTAAAGGAAGACCACCGAGAGTGAAGAAACAGTGCTGAACGTTCTACTAGAAACCCAAGATAACCCTCATACATCCATTACTACAATTTCCAATAATTTCAATTTATCAGTAGGGTCCGTGCATAAAATACTTAAGGTAAATAAGTATTATCCCTATAAAATTAAGTTGGTACATGAATTATTAGAAGACGATTTTGACCGCAGAGTACAGTTTTGTGAGCAGATTCTTGAAATTCATAATCAACATCTAAATTTCATTACAAACATAATTTTTTCTGATGAAGCCACCTTTACTTTAAATGGCCACGTCAACAGACAAAACTGTAGGTATTGGGCGACCGAGAATCCTCATTGGATGCAAGAATGCCACACACAGCGGCCTCAAAAAATTAATACATGGGCAGCGATTGTTCGAAATCGTATAGTTGGTCCCTATTTTTTAGAAGGAACACTAAACGGAGGGGACTACTTGAACTTTCTCCAGTTCGAACTCATTCCGGCTTTAGCTGTTTGTTTCCTAACCCACAAGATCCTGACATACCTAATAACGAGATATGGTTTTCAACAAGATGGGGCACCTCCTCACTATTCAATCGCTGTTCGAACAATTTCTTGATGCAACTTTTCCCAACAGATGGATAGGACGGAGAGGTCCGATTGAGTGGCCGCCAAGATCACCGGACATAACCCCATTGGATTTTTTCTTATGGGGTTATTTGAAGTCTAATGTTTATTTGAATAGACCAAATAATATTGATGATCTAAAAAGAGAGAATCAGGCAGGAAATAAGAATTATCAGTCCAAGAAGTAATTGAAAATGTGCAACGGGAAACATTGAATCGACTTCAAAAATGTCTCGAAGTAAACGGACAACAGATGTTGAACATATGTAAAAATTAAATTAGTAATTACATTTGTGTGTTTTCATATCGTACCTCTCATTACCCACTATCTCCGTTTCTGGCAATCCATCGAGTTGAGGCATATGGTATGTTCACAAAAAGTGATAAGAATTTATCGTAGAATTGTAAAGTGTAAAAATATACAGGGTATTACCTTTCACAAAACTAATGACAAAGCCATAGCTCTTGAATGAGACACCCTGTATACAAAATGTTTAATGCGAAAAATGCCCAAATAAAAATACTAATCGACCTGTCCGAGGATTTTAACATGAAATAGAAACCTAATTTTTTAATGAATTTGTTCCTTTCATCATGAAAGCACTGTATATATATATATAGAAGATAGAAGTGGTTGAGTTTTAATTGTATTTTGGATCGTTTACAAACGTTTAGAAGAGATGAATCACTATTGTTGTGTATTCTATTGTTCATCTTGGGCAAAAAAAATCCGAATATAGCTTAGATGCCTTTCCAAAAGCTGGACAATTCAAAGTTGTATTCCAAACACAGTTGAGACACAAGGAAATGATGGACAGAAGAAAGGTGAGGATTCATAACTTGAAGAATGAAAAAAAATGTCTGAACATATGAGAGTTTGTTCTTTACAGATTACTGAGAATAATTATTTTCCTGTAGTAAGTTTATGGGGTTTTCCATATAGAATTATACCAATTGATGATGTGCAAGTTTCAGCTAACCGAAAACGTAGAGTTTTTGAAGTCCAATGCTATTCCAACGAAAAATGTACCACTTTTATCGGAATCTGAACCTGGGCCATCATCCAGAGATTCTAGATTATTGTATTTTCTTTCATGTAACAACCAGAGATACTATTGAAATAATAATAACAAATGATGTTTATTTGCAGAACCAAAATAACAGTTTATCATAACATCAAGAATATGAAATAAATCTGGACTCTATAGCTAGGTAAAAACTAAACTATTCAATTATATAATCAGGAAAACAGAGATTCTATCAAAAAAAAAACAGACTCTCAGAAGTCCACCGTACTTTTAGGATAACTGTTATTCGTCAGGAAAATTCAAAAAATATAATAACTTATTACGTTCAAACCATTCAAGCAGAGTATTCATATTAATTCTTCTTTTATTTCATGTTATTTCTTTCAGTTTAGCTGGTAAGTACTTAGTTTTGTCCATTATACTCAAAAATTTTTCAGTTCGTAATGAAAGTAGACATGTCAGAGATGTTTTCTTGAAACTTTTGAAAGTTTTTTTATTTTTTAAATAATTAGGTGTTCTATCATACGCCTTTTGATGAGGTATACATAGTTCCTTCAACCAATTAATTTATTCGTCCTCTACTTTATTTTATTATTGATTTTCATGTTCAATGATAAAAACTCAGTGTAAATTTCAACTTGATGTAGGTAGGTTATCTACTGTTGAACAGAGATAAAATTGTCCTCAATCCAAACACAATATATCACAGTAAAATACAAAGTCCAAAAAAAACACAAATTACGACAATAAACGTTCGAAAAATCAAAACGAAATGAACGTGAATACCATTACAACCGTTTTTTAATATTTGGGATATGCAGCAGGCCAATAAGAGGCAACGTTGCCGTTTGTAACATAATAATCGAATTGTAACATAATTTCTCCTCCAATTTGTTCTCAATCGATAATTGTAGCATAATCGATAATTGTAACATAATTTTGACCTAGAGGTTTTTCGACTATAATATAAATAATTATGGAAAGTACCTGAAAATAATGTGTGAGATGTGTGAAACTAAGAGAAAAGGAATATTGTTTGGATTGTGTGTGCAAATCATCGCTACCCAATCCTGAAATACAATATGTAATCCTTAAAAAAAAAGGTCTTCTGATTTGTGCTTACAGATGAAAAAAAAAATTGTAACATAATTTTGAAGAAAAATCGATAATTTTAGCAACGCTGTACCATAATTATCACTTGCCTCTGTGGTAACACTGATAAGAGTACTCTGTACACAGATTCCAAGCTTTCGATAACTTTTTATTATCATCTTCAGGGAAGCTACAATGTGAAAAGACTCTTATGAAATATTGACAAAGAGAAGCGCGGAATAAACTTACATTGTGTTTGAGGTTATATGGCGTTTATGTTAAAAATAATCTTGATGTATGGACAGAACTGGGAATAAAACTTCAATTACAACACAAGGAGTCAACGTAGATACATACACATTACAGATGATACATATTACAATGGATTCAAATTTTTTAATATTTTACATATTACAATGGATTCAATGGATTCAAATAAAAGCATTTCAAATAGAATGACACGACGTCATTCTATTTGAAATGCTTTTATTTGTCGGCAAAATTTGAATCCATTGTAACATGTATCATCTGTAATGTGTATCTGCGTTAACTTATTCTTATGCCTTATAAGTAATTTGAATTAATTTATATATCTTCAAATGATCTGAAATAGGTTGCTACATTATCCGATGAACTCTGCTCACTATCACGATGTTGTAACATGGTGACCTGTTGGTTCCAGTTGGAAGTAGATGGTGTCTCAGCAGTAACTGGAAATTGGAATGCATTTCTGGGTGTAATAATTTTAATTCAGCTTCGGATATTATTTGAAAAATCTTACTCTTAGTTTCTGCTTTCAATAGGGGTGGAAATTTCTTTACTGTAATGGCAAGAATTCTGAAAAGTACGTCTATTTCATCTTCTGCAGGTGGTGTAGGAGTTAGATGGCTCATTAACTCTGCTCGTTCTTCACAACCGTTCTGAATTGCAGTTAGTATTTTAGGTGTAACATTGATCTTTCTTTTCTTTCGTGTCTCTTTTGTGGTGTTGCTCAGTGCTTTATCGATAGGTTTAGCATTTGTAGATAGGCATGGAGCATCGGCTGTAGCAGTTATATCATCAGCAGTCATGTTTTCATCCATAGTTGTGTCATCCAGCATATCTTCGGAACCAATCTCGAAATTCTCAGAAAGCTGTGTGTCAGTATTTGTCATCAAACTGAATGATATGCCTGTATTTCCAACACCAATATTTACCTTCTCTCGTGTTCTACCACGTCCAAGAATTTTAACTGGTCCAAAATAATTGGGTTTCTTCTGCGAACTGCAGAAGAAGCAGATCCAGTTGGCTTTTTCGATATCTTTTTTGATTTATAGTAGTTATCACGAATATTCTTCCATCTCTTTTTGCATGCTGCGACTGAAAAATACATATTTGTCATTTTTTTTGTTCACTGAAACACTTTTTTTTAATTACAAAATTATCAATTCTGGTTAGCCAAAACTCCATATCTTTCCCTAAATTCTTGTATTTTTTTGTCCTGAAATTTCAAATATTAATTGGTTTTACTCCTTACACGGAAGCCAATCGACAGAAATTAAATTTATGTTAATAATCTCAATTAATATAAAACAGGGTGCTATATACGTTTTTTTCTTTGTAGATGTCTTGCAACCGGAGAGACTTATAGCTCCTTATCTTTAGCGTTCTGTATATCCCGTAGCTTCATAAGTACATTTGTGTCAGAAGTTTTGAAATGTTTGTGTGAGAAACTAATGCCAATTTTTCTTTCGCCTCCAACATAAGCAACACTGAAGCGTTGGAATTTACCCAACCTCATCGCCGCCATTGATGGTAAATATGTGAGAATTGTATGCCCAAATAAAACCGGCTCTCTGTTTTTCAAATACAAGAATTTTGATATTACTTTTGGCCCTTGTTGACGCTAATTATAAATTTGTCATTGTGGATGTCGGTTCATATGTAAAAGAGGGTGATGCAGGCATTTTTGCCAAGTCTCAAACTGTTCAACAGGTTTACGGAGAAAATTTTCTTTTTCTTCCAACAATATTACTACCACATTCGAAAAATATTATTCTACCTCATGTTATAGTGGGAGATGAAGTATTTAAACTTGATAAATACGTAATGAAACCCTATCCGAAAAACCAAGCACTTCAAGATCGCGGAAAAGCAATTTTTATCTATCGATTGTCTCGGGCAAGAAGAGTCACTGAAAATTGTTTTGGTACTATCTGCAATACATTTCGCATTTTTTTACGCCAATTAACGTAAAACCTTCAACTGTTGAACTCATTATCGGTGCTGCTTGTTGTCTACATAATATGTTGCGTGATAAATATGTGTCAAATAATCCACGAAAACAGCATGAATTAGAAGAAACATATTTCCCACATCCAACCGAAAACATAATCCCTTTAGCAGGAAGTGGAGGATTTGCTTGTGCAGAAAGTTTCCATGTGAGAAGTAGGTTTACGGATTACTTCACCAACGAAGACGCTGTGAACTGGCAGGACTAAAGCATTTTTTTATTGTAAACAAAAATTGTCATATTTTAGTTTATGTAATAAAAAACTCACCACTGGTATTTAAATATCCGGAAATGTCTATCCATAAAGCTTCCTTCTTTGTGTGCAACTTATATGATTCGTTCTTCGGATCATATATTGCCGGGTGCTTAGAGACTTGTAGAACATAGTTGCTGAAAATTATCATTTTATTTTTATAAAAAAATACTATAAAAGTAGGTACTATTAATAGTTTGATATTACTAATAATTGTAAAACTGGCAATAACTACATATATATGGCTCTACTAAAGTACGAGGATGTATTGATATCTAGTTAGCCTAGACCAGTTCCCTGCATAAACAAAATATTGCGTTACCATAGCAACGAACAATAACTTATTAGAAGTGACAGTGTAAAGTTTGACGTCAAAAATGTAAACCAGAGTTAAGCAATAAATTAAAAGAAAAAGTATGTCCACCGAAATTGTGAAAATCGAAAACTTGGAGTATCGAGCCATCATCAAGTACCTGTATTTAAAAGGGTTAAGAGGTAAGCAGATTTACGAAGATATGCTTAATACCCTTGGTAATCAATGTCCTTCGTATGCGACCGTGAATAATTGGACTGCAAGCTTCAAAAGAGGTAAATTTTCCATTGAAGATGACCGATCGGGAATGTCAGTTTCTGTGTCAGTCCCCGAAAATATCGATGCAGTTCATGACATGATTTTAACAGACCGTCGAATTGGGCGAAAACGGATATTTGAAGCACTGAACATTTCATACGAACGCGTTCATCATATAGTTCACGTCAATTTGGACATGAGAAAAATTGCTGCAAAATGGATCCCCAAATGTTTGAATGTTGACCAAAAGCGTGCAAGGGTAGTGGCATCGCGTTCGATCTGTGCTCGATTTGAAAACGATGCAGACTTCTTAAACCGAATTGTTACTATGGATGAGACTAGGGTACATTTCTACGATCCAGAAACAAAGCAACAATCGATGGAATGGCGACACTCCGGTTCTCCAAGACCTAAGAAATTTTGTGTCCAAAAATTTGCTGGAAAAGTTCTTGCTTCAGGTTTTTGGGATTGCCATGGAGTAATCATGATTGAGTTTTTGGATAAGGGTAGAACAATAACTGGAGATTACTATTCGAAATTACTAACTACTCTACGGGAAAAAATTAGAGAGAAAAGACGCGGAAAGCTATCCAAAGGTGTTTTGTTTTTGCAGGACAACGCCCCTGCACACAAATATCATGTTGCCATGCGAAAAATTCGTGATTTAGGGTTTGCATTACTAGAACACCCCCCTTATTCACCAGATTTGGCTCCGTCCGACTATCATCTCTTTCCTCAACTGAAAAAAAGTTTAAAAGGTCGTACATTTTCTTATAACGAACAGGTAATAAAAACTGTGGAGGTCTGGTTTGCAGAGCAAGAAGAAAATTTTTTTTTGAAAGGTCTAGAGATGTTGCAGGTTCGCTGTAATAAATGTATACAATTAAGAGGAGAATATGTTGAGTAATAAAATATTTTGACATTGAAATTTGAATTTCGTTCTATAGTAGGCTAAGAATTTTTCAATATATCTT
>JARQZK010005359.1:22500-25000 GCA_030704885.1 Cynegetis impunctata | reverse complement strand
AATTTATTATTGAAATACTGCATTATTTCCTAAAACAAGTATTTCATCCTATTTTATTCGAAGCTTAAGATAGATATTTTAAACGATTTAAAATTTTATTCTTGGTATAACTTATGTCTATATATTGAATATTAACAGTTTATCAGCATAATGCGTATAACAAGTCATTAAGACGAAAAGGATAGAGAGGAAACTCTTTCATAAGACAAGAGATAAATAGAAATCAAATTGGTCATTCACAAGGGGTATCAATACTTATCTCTAAAAATTTGGTATTGTTGAAGCCTATGAAATATACATAATACAATGTTTCGGCAAACAAATAATATTTTTATTGAATGATATTGCGTTTCTATGTTCTTCTACCTGATTTTTAATTTTTATTTATGTTAGTCGACTATCAAAATGTACCGCTGCTTTTCGCAATTATAATCTCAATTTATTATTATCTGAAAGTAATTTTGAACTACTTAAAACTTTACTGTTATATATATATATATATATATATATATATTTAAACTTAACTGAAAAGCAAAATAGCAAATGGGCTAAGCCTCTGTTTCCCGTTGAAATTGTGACATATTTCCTTGAAGAAATCTTTCACGTCACATTTTAATCTTATGCGTAGATATTTTGAACTATTATTCTTCACCAAACTCCAAAACGTCTATCATTATGTATAGGTATGCATTGTTTTTCAGCAAATGAGTTTCATGCTACATGGCTTCCATACAGGTGAATGAAAATAAAAATTACCAGTCAAGGTAGCAATTATGCAGATAACAAATATCACCTAGCGATAAAACTTGTTGATAAGTACCTAGTTACTTACGTTGTTGAAAATATTAAGAATTATATAAATATGAAGATAACCCAGTTCAGTAATCACCCAACCTTATAACCTTCAAAACATTTGCAGTTTTTTAATACCTAACCCAAAAATAGTGAGTACCTACTGTAGACGTTTGAAAAGAAGAGAAAATTCATCTATTCATTACTGATATTTTTTTTCGAAAAATGATCAATAGCTCTGCGTTTTAAAAGTTCCTAAATTAGAATCTACATTATCTCGCAGGTTAATTTAAATAAAAAGCATTTCTTGTATGTAGATTCCAGATTAATCACATTTATGCAAAAACAACTTTTATAACTAAATATATGAATATTTCAATAGCACATTGAAAATTTCTTAGTAATTTAGATTGCACAGCTAGGATGGAACATTCAGTTAATGGGACCTTATTATTCGCCTACATACAGAACAGAGAAAATAGTCAATCAAAATGCTTTTGCCAACTAACACCACAGATTATAATGATATTGCCGACAACGTTAACGATACCATCTGTGTGATGGTTGCCCTAATACCATACTTGGTAGACCGGGAGCCGAGAGAGTTTTTGCATGTATAATAGGCCCCACGACGAGGCTTTGGGGGCTGACAGACAATGTTATTCCTGACTTTGAATTCTCGGTATGGCACCCCTAAAGTGTAGCTTTTAGGAAGGGTGAATACCTATGACCCTGGATCATAGGTCCCACTTTGATTCTTGTATTATGTCGTCAAGGAAGTCACCAAAGTCCGCACACTCAATATGCCATACCAATATGGCGTCACTTAAGGTCCGCCATACTTACCGAAACGTGCAATTTTTCCACTGTGAACATGGATCATAGTCCCCACGCTGTTGTTTCCTGATATTTGTTAACAATGAACTGTAGAACGAAGGTCTCAAAACGCCATACCTCTGGGGCGTCGCTAAATGGCCGCCATACTGGGGCAAACATGTCATTTTTTTGCGATGAACATGTATAATAGGTACTGGTATGGCGTTTTAGTTTTAAGATGCTCTTTTGCATCACTTTAGCTGGGAACACACTGCCATACCGATAGCGTGTCGTTAAAGTGGTGCCATACCGAAAAAACCATTTTTTAAAAATTTTTAGCCACGCCCTGAAATGGCTCGGCACAATTGCCTCCAAACTTGTATTCATATGTTTTCGAGGTCGCTGATAACGAATTCGATGTCAAAATTGTAAAAATCAAGATGGCGGGTCTTTACGGCGGACAAAATATTCAAAATGCCCTTTTTTTTCTGAAAAAGCGTACTTATAGGTTATCGAGATCACTGATGATTGAAGTTTATCGTTAAACTACTGATCAACGAGAATTATTAGTATTATGTATACAAAAAAATTACACAAAATGAAATAATTATAAAATTGAAACGCGTATATGAACATCTTTGTATCCAGACTGAGAAGTTCCAGGTTCCGTATCTTCATCTTCATCAATTTGCAATCGCTCAAACTGTTCTTTATGTTTTTTTCCAATAGCGTTAAACGAAAGATAACATGATGAATGGTACCCGCTTTTGTCATCTATTTCATGGGACAAACTAACTTTTTTGTATTTCAAATTACACAATTGGCGGATTTGCAAAGAATGTTTACATTTATGAAACGATTCTTGTTTGAATGAAATAACACTATCATCACT
>JARQZK010005359.1:0-17500 GCA_030704885.1 Cynegetis impunctata | reverse complement strand
TTTATATCGAATATGGGTTTATGAAACTTCCAAATACGTTTTTACGCGTTCTTGTAACTGAAAATATGCGAAATTGCTAAAGGTAAAAAATTAAAAAAGGCAGTCCACATTATCTCTTGGTAACATTGCATTAACAATTGAATTATCTATAAGTTATCCGTTAAATAGCTGAAAGCAAAACCTTCGATTTGTGACCTTATAGAACCCCAATAGCCTAATAGCTCCTTTTGAACCGAAGTTACAGTGATTTAAAATGCCTTAAAATTTATATATATATATATATAGTAATATATATATATATATATATATATATATATATATATATATATATATATATATATATATATATATATATATATATATATATGCAAATGAGGAATGGGTAAAAATAGGAGTTTACGATTTTGGAACGGCAGTCTTTGGTTCTCGGGCACATATCTAGGTACATGTTGGCACAGTCAAATTAAAAGTTTCCCTTCCGGTGTCATAATAGACGTTATAATAAGTCTCCAGGTGTGCTAAATTTCAAAAATAACTCTCAAAGCTGTCTCGTCAATAATTGTGGTAAATTATGGCTTTGTCGTTTAATTTTATGCAAAATTTATATTTTTTTCAAATAGAAGTCTATAGTAAAAATAGAGTTATATAAAGCAAAATCTTTCATTTGGCTATTGAAAAATGTTGATAGGTAGAACCAAAGTTACGGCTGTTCTACGGTGAGTAGCGCAAATTCCAATTTTTTCCCATTTATCATTTGCATAACTTAGTTATATATTTTACGGCATTTCAAATCACTGTAACTTCTGACTTATGTCCGTAAGGTATTATTTAGTCATACAAGGTTCTATAAGATCGCCAATTGAAGGATTTGGTCTCAGCATATTTATGGTATTGATTTAGATTGTTCAATTATTTAGGCAACGTAACCAAGCGACAATATGGTCTTTTTTTTATTTTTCGCCTTATTATTTCCGCTTATTCTTAGGTACAAGACCGCGTAAAAACGTTTTTGTAAGTTTCACGAAACCATGTTCGATGTAAAATTTTCCGAGGATCCAAATATGTGCTTAGATTCGCAGAAGACTCAAAGGAGAAGAGATAGAACCTTGTTATTATTCTTGAAATTTGTATTAAATGATCATTTTTCACGCTTCGAATAGGTACTTAATTTAGTTTGCCATTTTAAATGGATTTTATGAGTTTGAAAAAAAATTTAAAATCTCAATTCTGACTCCACCTGCATAACCAATTCAACATTAAATTGAGTATTTTATCTCATCTTCAATCTACCACTCACTCTCATAGTCAATCATATTGCAATCACGCAAATGTAAAAGCAAATTTCAAATTATCGATTACAATAAATTGAAATATTTTTAGTGATTATTACTAGTACTTTCATTAATTATATTGTGGGTTTTATTTAACATGTAATACTTTCAAATAAAATTAATAAATTATATTATTTTATATAAAAAAATTTAATTACACCATTTTGTTGTTTGGCTGAAATATGGATACAGTTTACCTTTTAAAAAAGGTTGTGCAATTTTTTTACGATAAAAATACATCCTCAGACTGATGGCCCCCTTCAAAACGATTGCCTGCATCCGCCCTTGTAAATATATATTTTGAAGGGGGCAATGAGCAATGTTATTGCTAATAATTATCAAAAAGTTAAAAATAGTTCACAGGCAAAAAAAATTCAAATAAATAATTATATATATATATATATATATATATATATATATATATATATATATATATATATATATAATATATATATATATATATATATATATATATATATATATATATATATATATTATATATATATATTATATATATATATATATATAATATATATATATATATATATATATATATATATATATATATATATATATATATATATATATATATATATATATATATATATTATATATATATATATATATATATATATATATATATATATATATATATACAGGGTGTCCCGATATCAGACGTCAATATTTCAACCACGTATTCTACTTCCAAAAATAGAAATAAAAGATCATATGAACGGGTCCTCAACTTCTTCGTTTTTAAGATACAGGGTGTTGAAGGTGAAGACCTGATGGTGTTTTTTTGTAAATATTTTTGAAATCTGTGAAGGTCATTGGATACAATTTGGTGCAGTTACAAAACTTTTTATGCTCTATTTAATGTACTAAAAGTTAGTATTGCAATATTTTCAGGAGTAGGTAGCGCCGGGGGGTATTGGCAAAAAATTTAGCGCAAATTTTTTGGTAGTTAATTTCTAGTAACTTTGACTTCAAAATTTGAAAAAATTAAGCTGTTTGTACGAATAAGGTACTCTTCTCATACTTCGCAAGGAAGCAGCATTTCCGAGAAAAATGCATTTGAATATTTCTTTAGGAATTGATTGTTGTCCCCAAATTAGATGTCAATATTTTAACCACGTATTCTATATCTAAAAATAAATATAAAACTTCATATAAACTAGGTTCCACAACTTCTTCATTTTAAAGGTGAAGACTCGACGGTTTTTTATAAATATTAGATTTGAAATCACTATTCTAGTCTAATGCGAAGTATGGTCCTGCATTTTCTTAAGAAGGTCAGCAATTCTTGGTGTTATCTTGAAAGTGCGCAGTCACTCTTTTGCTTTTTCATTTGAATTTCTCAAATATGAAATTTTTATTTTAAAGCCCAACATTTGTAGACTCTCGCTCCTCTCAATGCCCCTTTCCCAGTTTGGTAACCACTGAACTAAACATCAAGAAACAATTATTTGAGGTTTACTTATTCTAACATCAAGATAAGATGCTCGAAAAGGTTGCCCTGCTCATGAAGGCATATTTAAGCTCTACAAGTAATCGCATGTGAAGCTTGCGAAACTTCAAAATAGTTTTGCCGTGTTTGATTCCTTGCCACACATATTCTTTCACACAACTCCTCCTCGTTGTTCGCTTCTGTTGCGTATACTATATCTTTTATACCGCCCCAATAGTAGTCTCGTGGATTTTAAAAAAAGTTTACTTTAAAAAATCATTTTGATCAATGTAGTTTCTATGTAGAAATAATATTGATATTCAAATAATCATCTAGATATCCATTAATTGGAACTAACCTAATGTACGTTTCATAGTAGGCCGTTAATTTTATTTCTACATAGAAACTATATTGATCAAAATGTTTTTTCAAGGTTAGCTTAACACGAAATAGTAATATAGATTTATTCCAGTGTATTTTTGACATAAGTAATGCTAGACATAATCAAGATTCAAAATGCCAAGACTGGTTAGGAGATTTTGATGGCATCACTGTAGCATAACTTGTAAAATAAAACATAATTTTTGCTGTAATTGTCGCTTTATAGGTATGGATTGAAGTATTATTGTAAATTCTGACAAATTTCATTTATTATGCTTAATCTTTTTCGAACTCATATGTATAATATTTCTGAAGTAAATGAATTATTGTTATTTTTATTATTATTTAACTTTTTGGTTGTATTTTTTTTTGAATACCTGACATGTTCCACATTTCAAGGTTAATGGGTGGGCAAAGCACTGAAATTTTTTCAAAATTTCAGAGCTCTAGCTGTGATAGTTATGAAAAAATAAATTTTCAATTAGGAGGTGTTTGTTGCCAAATTTTTCAAAAATTAATTTTTATTTTGAAAATGGCTCAAGATAGGTATGTTATATGTTCTATAAAAAAAGTTTCAAACTGTTCCACAGAATTCAAAAATGTAAAAATATGCATGGTGTGCCATTTGAAACCATAGTTAGCATAAGTTGCTCGTAGATCTGGCAACGTTGCAATGATGATAATATTTTCCAAGTGTAGATCATAATCTGCTATAAGCGTAGCCTGATTTTCAAGTCGCTAACCTTTTTCGTTCTCTAGATACTTCTAATAGGCCATTGAGTTTAGGGTATATATATATATATATATATATATATATATATATATATATATATATATATATATATATATATATAATATATTATATATATATATATATATATATATATATATATATATATATATATATATATATATATATACATATATGTATATATATATATACATATATGTATATATATAAATATATATATATATATATATATATATATATATATATATATATATATATATATATATATATATACAGGGTTCCCCAGACTCAATGGCCTATTGGAAGTATCTAGAGAACGAAAAAGGTTAGCGACTTGAAATTCATGCTACGCGTATAGAAGATTATGATCTACACTTGGAAAAAATTATAATCATTGCAGCGTTGCCAGATTTCAAATGGTACACCATGCATATTTTTACATTTTTGAATTTTGTGGAATATTTGAAAACTTTTTTATAGAATATATAACATACCTATATTGAGTCATTATCAAAATAAAAATTATTTTTTGAAAAATTTGGCAACAAACCTCCTAATTAAAAATTTTATATATATATATATATATATATATATATATATATATATATATATATATATATATTATATATATATAATTATATATTCATATATATATATATATATATATATATATATATTATATATATATATATATATATATATATATAATATATATATATATATATATATATATAATATAGATATATATATATATATATATATATATCAGGGCGGCTCGTGAGGTTTTGGTTTGAGGAGGGCTACAAGAGGTGTTAAAAATACACCATAGGCGAAAATTTTTAGGATTTCAAGGTCAATATAATTTAAAGAAAATCAAAGTAAAACAAGCACCCTAAGCTATTAATTTGTTTTCACTTTCGAGTGTCTACCTTGAGATCTACAACTCCTATTTTACAATATTCACAAAAAATTCTTCTCAGCCAATTAATCAATTCATCTATTCATCAAATTTTTTCTTTCACATAATATAGGTACCTACCTACCTTACTTAACGAATTTTTTTAACAGCTGGTGAGAGCAAATAAAAAGTTTGTTATATATTTTGAAGATTAGCGGGATTCTGCGATCTTTAACGTTAGCAAAATGATCTATAATATCCTCATAAAATTTTTTGTCTTTCGCCGAAGTTTTACCAATTCCTTTTCAATAGACAACAAACTAATATTTTTCAAACGATCCTGGCTCATTGAATTTCGTAAATAAGTTTTAATTCTCTTAAGAGTGGAAAACGACGCGCTCTACGGAAGCCGATGTCACCGGGATAGAAACAATTAGACATAAGAGTTTATAAACTTGGGGTAATTCTTGATTCAAATCATTATCAAAAAGATATTTAATAGTCCTCACATGATTTTCATTTTGCCCCAAAATTTCATTGTCATTAATAAACAACACACAGTTCACTTTTTATGGCCACCTTATCAAAAAAAGTGTATTTTTTGCCATAAATTTTCTAAAAAGGTTATCTGGAAAAATTAGCCGAAAAATCCGGTGAACAAATTTTTATTGAGTAAGTCGAAGAAATGCAGTTCTTTCAGATCAGAGAACCTTATTTCTATTTGACCCCTAATAGTATCCAAAAATTTCATAAAATATTTGCTTATAGTGAAGCTCCATATCTGCGTAACTGAATTTCTTTCGTTTTGGGCTAAATTGAGTCGTATCATCAGTAGTTTGAAATACAGAAAATAGTTTTTAAAATAAACTTCTGCACGAAATTCTGAAATGTTTTCCAAAAAGAAACTTGAGCCGATTTCGTGAGTAAATTACATCTGAAAACTTGTGCTGTAAGATTTGAAAAAACTATTTCTGTTTGTTCAAAAATTAATTTAAAGTTGTTTAAAAAAATATATAATTCCTTATCTTGTAAGTAAGATATTAATCCGCGTGCTGTATTTAAAGTTACTTTATCGGTGAAAAAATTCCTCACTTTCACTAGGTATAGAATTAAATCCTCAAATCCTAAGCGGCCCCAAACAGAGACATTTTCACTAGTAAAAAGTAAACACTGCCAACAAAATAATTTATTTTTTACCTGTGATCCGGTTAGGCAAGGATTTCTCTCATAATTCCGTGTATTAAAACCGCGGTTTTGTTTTCTCTTACGCTGCACCAAATTGTTTAATTCAGGGGTAGGTTTTTTTTTGTTTTCATCAAAAGTTTATCCTCATAACTTAGGGCACTAAAGTTATGGGATAACAAATATTCCACTAAGTCACCATTGAAATTTTTGAAATTAATTTCAGTAATCAAACTCATTTTAAAACAATACGCGTAACGCGAGCTGATTCCGGCGTCCATTCAGACAGTATGAATTACGATCATACTACGATTCAATCAACGACTTTACTCGATGTCAGGGAGATTCTATAGTTGTGATTGGTCGACATTGTATAAGACTAGACTTTATCGGTGTTGCCATGTACATGTGTTTTGGTTTTCTATTTCAATGTATTCATTCGGAGTATTGGTTTTTGAGTGGTATGAGTTTGCTTTTCTGTGGCAGGCATAATGAACGTTGAGAATATACCTTTCTAAGCTTTCCGCAGCGTTGCCACAAATCTTGAAATGAATGAAATGCAGTAAATGTAAATACCTTGTGTCTTAATTAATAAATTATATTATATAATGTAGGTTGAAAGGCAGGTAGGTGCATAAAATAATATGATTTTGATTAATATGAATATGCTGAATGCTGACTATTCAATATAATATATATATTAGTGATACACGGAATATTATTGAGGAGGCTTAGCCTCCTTAGCCTCCTTTGACTAGCCGCCCCTGATATATATATATATATATATATATATATATATATATATATATATATATATATATATATATATATATATATATATATATATATATTCATATAGCCTGATGTGTGAATATACGTGTATGGTGACCTTTGGATTTAAACTCCTGAATATCAATGGCCGGGCGCGGGAGAAGTGTGAACTGACATCATTGTGCTATTCCGCGCTCGTCGTGTCGCGTATTAAACACAATGCAAGGATACGGGTATTAGCTGTGACAATGGAACACAGACGCGCGGGTTTCTTAATATAGCTACGCTATGCTTCGATTTTTGTCTAATGAGCGTTCTCTCCAAACCCGCCTACGCCTTCACTTTCGCATTTTTACAATGTCTTCACATCTTCATTGCTTCTTTAATACAAAGCCAAATGTTTTCATGATTATTGAAAAGAGAGAATGTGTGGACTGAAGTTTGCTGAATTTGTCCTACCTTAAGAAGTTACTTGGAAAGGATATTTTTTCTGGTACCTATTTATATAAAATTGAGGAAGAATACCGAAACGTTTAATATCATAAAACCAAAGTGTTTTGGAACCCGAATATGAATATATATATAGGTATATATATATATATATATATATATATATATTATATATATATTTATAATTATATATATATATATATATATATATATATATATATATATATATATATATATATATATATATATATATATATATATATATATATATATATATGTCTCTCTATAATATATTTAAGTTGTGGAATGTGAACAGTCATTTCACATGTTAATATTAAACGTATGTATACCTATAGTAAATACTGGTAGGTAAGTATCGAATTATAATATTTTAACTTACTCTTACATGCCTGTATTACACATATTTGCTGCAGTTTCCAATTCTCGAATCTTCATTACAAAATTGCAATAATGATTCAAAATAACTCACCTATGATTTAAATAAAAAACAAATATATAAATTGTTCATAGTGATATATCAAAATTAATAGTGGTGCTTGCAAAAATTCACATAAACCACTATATTCAAAAAATGTTCATATTGTTTAGAAAACTGTGAAAGAGTATTTCAACTTATGGGAAGTCCGAAATCTTCACATCTTGTCAACAGCACATATCATCCTATTTCAATATTAAATTTCACAACGTGACCGACAACCATCTGTTGCTGTATTCCGAGGAAGTTCCATATAATTCGTCAATCGTTACATGATGAGTCAACTCTTATCGCAAGCCGCTAAAGGAAATTTGTGCCAAAAATTATTTTTATAATACTTCAAAATCTCTTTGAATCAACCTGAGTAATTCTTGACATAAGCTGAAATTTTCAGTTTAGATTTCAACTCCTGATGCTTTCTATGTAGAAATGATTGAATCGAGTATAAAAAGATATAGAAAATAAATTCGCAACGGATTACCGTCTTATATTTAACAATCATTGTTTTGAGCTCGGGTATCTTGATACATGAAGTTAGCACGTGATTTATTCAATAGGCAATACCGATTCTTAACCCTTCTGCCAAGACAGTTCAGATATAACTGCCTCTGCCACAAAAATTTTTTTGTTAAAATTGTATCAAAGTGATGTCTAGTGGCAACCTGCGGTAGAAAATGTAATTTTTTATTAATTTTTTTGGTGATGCTGCATATTTTTTTTTTGTGTGACAAAATGTCTCACACGGCGCAAGAGCAACTAAAAATCGGTTTGAGCCATGTGATTGCAACGCTTTCTGCACCGTTCGGGTGTTTCCCCACCACTATTTAGTGGATTGACGAGTATTTGCGTGTTTTATCTAGATTTTCTGAGGCGCAAGGGAGAAATTATGCTATGAAGATGGCCAAGACAGTACGCTACGTATGTGTAGGATGTCCCGAAAACCCCCATATGTGCGAAGAATGTTTTTATAAATTACATAAAATATCATAAATATTTGTTTTTGTATGATATATGGGGGTGAAAACATTAAATATACACACGTATATCTAAAAACTTCAAGTTTTGCATGTAAGATATATTTCTAAATAAAAAATTGAACCAAACAAAAAATATACTTTATTTCTGTAGGCTATTTCTGGTGAAAGTTCTTCTACGCCAGGGCTATCTATTACCCCATACAAATATACGAGAACTGTGCGCGCTTCAGACACAGCAAGCCAATAAAACTTCTTATAAGTGTGCGTCAATATGGCGCACACGGCGTTCAGTGCAGAAGCCGTGTGCGCCGATATGACACACGTGGCAGTTAAAGGGTTAAAGATTAAAAGAAAGGAAATTTCACATGTATATTGATTGATACAATAATAAATTATCATTTAGTACTACGATAGTTTTCTAAATATGAGGTTTTAAGTCCGATTCTTGGCGATATTGAGAAAGAAACGTTAATAATTTCAATATAAGTTGCATGGGTATAGGTACGTTGAAATTCGCGTCTTAACTCCATAAATTATTATATTCTAACACTCAACTTCAATTATTCTCTTTCCAGCATAGAATAATTCAGTTCACTATTCACTCCCTTTTCTTCAGATGAAATAGACTTCGAAGTTCACAAAGAAACGCGATCAACATTTTGACACCCGACTGATGTATAGCTTTAGATGCCACTGGAACGGTTCCCATCAGTTGATGAGTGGCAAACGCCGCATTAGCACTTAAAATTTCATACGAAAAATTCGAAGATCCCAAAAGCAAACTGACACATTATCGATGGACCCATCATTTCCACTAAGTACTTTCCATTCATCCACACGTCTCTGTGTCCATTATTGTTTTTCTCTGTAGTTTTAGCAGGTGTCAATTCGCTCTTCTAGCTTCCAACTGGAATCCTCCTCTCGATTAACCTAATGCTCGATCTTTAATTGTTCATTACAAGTGTGGTATAAATAACTACTCAGTTAACTTCTCTTCTTAGTAATGATGAATGCATGTTTTATAGCGTTGCCTACATCCTACAAATCCGGTAGTATAATGAGTATATTTTCTTGTGGTCCAGGATAATCAGATAACTATCGTAGGTAGTAGACTTCTAGCAGGAGCTAACAGTTTACTAATTGTTATCGCTTGACATAACAAAGGTAGTAAAATGTCTTCTGGATATAACATATTTCTTATCTTTATTGAAATGATTAAATATTTTTCAAATATTTATGAATAAATTAAACAGTTACGTCAGAAATGCACTTTATACTAGAGACTTATCGACATATTCATATGATTAGATTGAATAGTGAAATACCGAACTGTAACAGTAGAAAAAAGTTGGTCTCTATAGTAATCTAGGGTCAAATTGAATTTATTAACCTCAGTTTTCTTTAAAAAGTAACCGTATATTTTGGTTTATCATATCTAGAAGAATCAATTACAAAATTATATAGTAGTCCATAGATATTTTGTTACTGAATGTTGAAAAATCGGCTCAGAGGTACAGCATACAGCTAACATGAAAATCATACGAACATGAGCATAATACGTTTAAAAGGTTATTAAATATCATTGTATATTTTCAAGAAATCAGAAGAATGTATGTTGCTCTTAATTGTTTTCTTTTAATGAAACCTCATTTATTAAGGAATATTATTTGATTAGTTTTGAATTAGAATTTATGTTGATAACTCAGCAAATTGAATAGTGTTCAATGATTTCAAATGGGTAGCCTCAAATACCTAAATGATTTATTAATATGCGATTTCATAAAATAGATTCACTCAATAAAGTTATCCCTCATAAATCATTGTGCAAAAGTTATTTTAAGTGTTTTAGGTATTATCATTTAAAATCAGAAAAGAGTGTGAATCAAAGTTAACTACATCTGAATCGAAAAATCTAATAATGTCAGTAATTTAAAGTATATCAACATAAAGTTTCGACGTTCTCGGTGGATCCCATGTGGGCATTCACTATCAAATAAATGTGAAATGAATGAGTGACATGGTAATCTGATGGTGGTACGAACGAACCCTCGTGAGAAGTTCACCAAGCATGCCAGACAGGCGTTATGAGGCATTCAGTTGTTATTTAATGGTTAATTGAGCCCATTTTATTTAATGGTTCTTGATTTTTTGAATCTGAGATATATTTTATCTATTATATCTGAATTATTTTAACATGAAACATTTTTATTGTAAATGAAGTGAGGTATAGGGATTTATCAATGAATAAAAATATATTCAAAATTATTGAAAATATGTTATATTAAAAAATATTTGTTATCCTGTAAGACTCTTCAAAGTAGTCTTTCTGAATCATGAATCAAATTTTTGTAAAATTTATGAAAAAATATCGGAGGTGATTCAATGACTAATTTACGTGATTAACGGTAAAAAGTTATTCGAACTTCGGTTTCTTCACACGCATTAAAAGAAAATGATCGAATGATAATTTTGCTTCGATATTCATTTTCAACAATACCAACTTAATTTAAATATTGGTATAGATATTCTATTACATTCTGATATTAATTCATCAATAATAATTGAGCACCACTTTTAGTCTATATGATATTCAACGAAATATTATAAGCATAATAATGGAAAAATGCATGAGCAGTAAAGCTCTATCACTAAAGTTGTATTTCCCCTCTTTTTTTATTTCTACATACAAACTACTAACCCCTAACTCCATAGTTTGCTTATCCTTTCAATAGAATAATCCCAAGAGTACTTGAAAGTCGGGAATATCATGGATTTCAAAAAACTATTCCGAATTAATTCGACTTATTTATCCTTGAGTAAATTTTTATGCACATGATCGCAAATATAACTTCATCAAACCAGTCGGTATAAGCATTCATTATTTTATTGATATGACCATTTTCCGAAGTTCTTTTGTTTCGATTGAAAAAACTAGCTTGACAAATTTTGCTTTTTATCGATGTTCAATATCACAAAATAAAAATTAATAATTTTTTATCACGCTGTTTATTGATGACTGCAAAATGTTTTGTTATAGAGTCAATAAAAGGTCTCCATTTATCCAGGACCAATTTAAATATAGCCATTGTTCATTATTTTCAAATTCCGCATTTAAAGTGAGCAAACAGAATAACCAACGTACGCGAGTATGTGCGAGTACAGACACACACACTGATCGTCTCGCCAATGAATTCCCTCTGGAATATTGACACAACGAAATGGGCTGATTTGATTTCCAGCATAATATAGTAAAATAAATATTTAGAGCGGGATGAATTTGGACGTGAACAAGTGAATAAATATTTCCAGGTTCAGGCAAAAGCAATTTTGGTTTGAAACATCTATTAATTAAAACTATAATGTGAATTTTTTTTTTATTCATGATTTATTTTTTAGTTTCATTATCGTTGGCGTATGTCAATAAAATAGAAAAAGTTTCACGAAGAATGTCCTGCTTGATAAATTTAAAATTGAGGTAAAAATAATGAAACTATTTTGGATCTATTGGACCGATACATGATGTAAATTAATAAACATACTAAACAATGGTTTACAAAATTTATTAAATAATGTACGCATGACGCACGTTTCAGAGAAATTTCACCTTCTTCAGATGCTAAATGCAAACTAAATATATTTCCCCGTTATATCGAATACAATTAAGAAAGGAATAGATGACAAATTGTGTAGAAAAGCTAAATAGAAGGATGATTACAGATAATTAGTAAAATAGCAAAAACCCATTCAAAACTGCTAGACAGGTAATTCCGTAATTTTGAAAATATTCAGAAGGGGGCTTGTAGTATGATCAATTTGGGTATTCCATAAGAGACCTGAATGTTTGTATTTATTTATCTGTAATGATTCTAGAAAATTAAGTTTGATTCTCTTACTTTCAGCATTAAATATTTTAAGGTTGAAACTGAATGTATGGATTTTTTTGGATTCTATGGTTTGCATAATGTGAATCCAACTTTACTAATTATTTGTAACCATCCTTCTATTTATAATAATTAGTTTTTTTCTGTTACAGAAATATTTTTACTTCTCAGATTTTTCCTCCAGCACCTGAAGCGACAAATTTGAAGATATATATTCAAAAGGAGAAGCAAAATATAATTCTCAAATACAGGCGGAAGCTCTAGTCCCTACCTATCTTCTATTCATACATTGCAAAGACAATTATTCACGATTTCAGGTTTTTGTTGGAACACAGATGCGTATCGAAATAAAATATAAAACTCTCTCTCTCTATATATACATACACACACACACACATATATATATATATATATATATATATATATATATATATATATATATATATATATATATATATATATATATATATATATATATATGGCGGCTCGTGAGGTTTTGGTTTGAGGAGGCTACAAGAGGTGTTAAAAATACACCATAGGCGAAAATTTTTAGGATTTCAAGGTCAATATAATTTAAAGAAAATCAAAGTCAAACAAGCAACCTAAGCTATTAATTTGTTTTCACTTTCGAGTGTCTACCTACAACTCCTATTTACAATATTCACAAAAATTCTTCTCAGCCAATTAATCAATTCATCTATTCATCAAATTTTTTCTTTCACATAATAGGTACCTACCTACCTACTTAACGAATTTTTTAACAGCTGGTGAGAGCAAATAAAAAGTTATTATATATTTTTCAAGATTAGCGGGATTTTGCGATCTTTAACGTTAGCAAAATGATCTATAATATCCTCATAAAATTTTTTGTCTTTCGCCAAAAGTTTTACCAATTCCTTTTCAATAGACAACAAACTAATATTTTTCAAACGATCCTAGCTCATTGAATTTCGTAAATAAGTTTTAATTCTCTTAAGAGTGGAAAACGAGCGCTCTACGGAAGCTGATGTCACCGGGATAGAAACAATTAGACATAAGAGTTTATAAACTTGGGGTAATTCTTGATTCAAATCATTATCAAAAAGATATTTAATAGTCCTCACATGATTTTCTTTTTGCCCCAAAATTTCATTGTCATTATAAACAACACACAGTTCACTTTTTTATGGCCACCTTATCAAAAAAAGTGTATTTTTGACATAAATTTTCCAAAAGGTTATCTGGAAAATTAGCCGAAAATCCGGTAAACAAATTTTTATTGAGTAAGTCGAAGAAATGCAGTTCTTTCAAATCAGAGAACCTTATTTCTATTTGACCCCTAATAGTATCCAAAATTTCATAAAATATTTGCTTATAGTGAAGCTCCATATCTGCGTAACTGAATTTCTTTCGTTTTGGGCTAAATTGAGTCGTATCATCAGTAGCTTGAAATACAGAAAATAGTTTTTTAAAATAAACTTCTGCACGAAATTCTGAAATTTTTTCCAAAAGAAACTTGAGCCGATTTCGTGAGTAAATTACATCTGAAAACTTTTGCTGTAAGATTTGAAAAACTATTTCTGTTTGTTCAAAAATTAATTTAAAGATGTTGAAAAAATATATAAATTATATAAATAATATAATTAATTCGCGTGCTGTATTTAAAGTTACTTTATCGGTGAAAAATTCCTCACTTTCAACTAGGTATAGAATTAAATCCTCAAATCCTAAGCGGCCCCAAACAGAGACATTTTCACTAGTAAAAAGTAAACACTGCCAACAAAATAATTTATTTTTTACCTGTGATCCGGTTAGGCAAGGATGTCTCTCATAATGTATTAAAACCGCGGTTTTGTTTTCTGTTACGCTGCACCAAATTGTTTAATTCAGGGGTAGGTTTTTTTTGTTTTTATCAAAACTTTATCCTCATAACTTAGGGCACTAAAGTTATGGGATAACAAATATTCCACTAAGTCACCATTGAAATTTTTGAAATTAATTTCAGTAATCAAACTGATTTTGAAACAATACGCGTAACGCGAGCTGATTCCGGCGTCCATTATTCAGACTGTACGAATTAGGATCATACTACGATTCAATCAACGACTTTACTCGATGTCAGGGAGATTCTATAGTTGTGATTGGTCGACATTTTATAAGACTGGACTTTATCGGTGTTGCCATGTACATGTGTTTTGGTTTCCTATTTCAATGAAGTATTCATTCGGAGTATTTGTTTTTGAGTGGTGTGAGTTTGCTTTTCTGTGGCAGGCATAATGAACGTTGAGAATATACCTTTCTAAGCTTTCCGCAGCGTTGCCACAAATCTTGAAATGAATGAAATGCAGTAAATGTAAATACCTTCTATCTTAATTAATAAATTATATTATATAATGTAGGTTGAAAGGAAGGTAGGTGCATAAAATAATATGATTTTGATTAATATGAATATGCTAAATGCTGAATATTCAATATAATATATATATTAGTGATACACGGAATATTATTGAGGTGGCTTAGCATCCTTAGACTCTTTCGACTATCCGCCCCAGATATATATATATATATATATATATATATATATATATATATATATATATATATATATATATATATAATATATATATATATATATATATATATATATATATATGTATATATATATATATATAATATATAATACATATATATATATATATATATAGATATATATAATATATACTTATATTATATATATATATAGATAGATATATATATATATATATATATATATATATATATATATATATATATATATATATATATAGCTTTTTAGCTTAGCGATATTGATGAACTATTTATTCTATGGCAATTCATTTCAAATAAACAGAAATAAAAATGCTTTTCGTCTATTTCCACACAATGTATTTAAAATATAAGTAATACCGGTTTCGACTATCACGTCATTGTCAAGTAAATGTAGACATATCAGGTAAAACTATTTATATCTTACCCTTAAAGATTTAGGAGTGGAGAGGAGTTGAGGTGTAATTGGTCGTTAACAGTTTGGAATTCTGGGTTTTTCCTAAGCTTGTTAATTTCCAAACTGACAAACAGATTCATTGTGGTTCCTTTATTGCAAATATGTAGAATTTTGAGATCTTTTATTGTGATTTTATGCCTTGTAGTTTTTATATGTTCGAATATCGCAGATTTACTATCGGAAGAAATATGTTCTTTGAAACGAGATTCAAAATTTCGTCCGGTTTGTCCAACGTACGCTGTTGGATATTCACCACATTCAATACTATATGCCCCAGATTTTTTATACTTGTTTGTTTTTTGGTTGGCATTAAATAATAGTTTGCTTAAGTTTAATCCACTTGAAAATGATGTTGGTATACAAAATTTTGAAAAATAGTTGGAAATATTATTTGATAATTGACCAGTATAACTTATACTAGCATATCTTCTTTCTGGATTTTCCATTATGGAGTATAGTAACCGGGAATTTTGTTTCTGTTCTTTACGATTAATAATTCGGTTTAAAAAATATCGTATTTTGTATCATATTTTAGTAGGCTTTCAAGGTTCAAATAGACAAATAGACCAATTTTTGAATTTCTTAAATAATTTTCATACTAACATAAAATTTACTGCAGAAATAGAAAATAATAACCACATAAATTTTCTAGACTTGACAATATCGAAAGAACATAATAAACTTTCATATAATATCTATAGAAAAGATACATTCACAGATGTAACTATTCCAATGGAATCTTTCAACCATTTAAATCACAAACTTGCGGCCTATAATTCGATGATTCACCGAGCTTTTCCCATTCCTCTACCAGATAAAGATTTCAATATAGAAATTAATACAATAAAACAAATAGCTTCAAATATAATAATATTCCTATAAATTTTTTTTTTTTTTTTTTTTAAACCCAATTATTAATCGTAAAGAACAGAAACAAACTTCCCGGTTACTATACTCCATAATGGAAAATCCAGAAAGAAGATATGCTAGTATAAGTTATACTGTTCAATTATCAAATAATATTTCCAACTATTTTTCAAAACTTGGTATACCAACATCATTTTCAAGTGGATTAAACTTAAGCAAGCTATTCTTTAATGCCAACCATAAAACAGACAAGTATAAAAAATCTGGGGCATATAGTATTGAATGTGGTGAATGTCCAACAGCGTACGTTGGACAAACCGGACGAAATTTTGAATCTCGTTTTAAAGAACATATTTCTTCCGATAGTAAATCTGCGATATTCGAACATATAAAAACTACAAGGCATAAAATCACAATAAAAGATCTCAAAATTCTACATATTTTCAATAAAGGAACCACAATGAATCTGTTGGAAAGTTTGGAAATTAACAAGCTTAGGAAAAACCCAGAATTCCAAACTGTAAACAACCAATTAGACCTTAACTCCTCTCCACTCCTAAATCTTTAAGGGTAAGATATAAATAGTTTTACCTGATCTGTCTACATTTTGACCAAGCTAGTTAGTCGAGTATGTTAGGTACGCTGGCTAGTATTTGGGAGGTCTCGGGTTCAAATCCCGGGGCCCACTGGTCTTCCATGAGTTTTTCTCAGAGGTTTCCTCATGGTAATGTAAGTCACTGCTTGCAAACTTATAAGGCGAATGCTGGGCCAGTATTAATCCTCTGAACCCTACCCACTATCTATGTTCCATAAATATCCCGTCTCACCTATCCTTAATGCACTTGTACATACAAGTGTATCCTCTGATCTGGCTGAAGGAGTTAATCCCAAACTCAAGCTGCCCGCCTCCCTGACACATACTTCAGGGAGGAATGAAACACGTGTGTTTCCTTTTTTTTTTTGTCTACATTTACTTGACAATGACGTGATAGTCGAAACAGGTAGTACTTATATTTTAAATACATTGTGTGGAAATAGACGAAAAGCATTTTTATTTCTGTTTTTTT
>JARQZK010005358.1:0-30465 GCA_030704885.1 Cynegetis impunctata | reverse complement strand
AAAACCAGAGGAAATCTGGAGTAGTAAGTAAGACGGAAAGATAGACTCTTCACGCTGCCCGAGAGGTTAGCGCTAAGTCTATATTCTTTAATACTGTACTAATAAAGACTAAAAGTATAGTATGAACCTGTGCATCATTTAACACCCAGGACCAGGCATTACAAAAGTTTATACTTTATTCCTTAAAAATTAATACTGGTCTGATGATCTACACTATAACTCAAAATATAAACGAGTTTTGAATTTTTGAAGAAACTTTTTTGTGGGTTTTGTCTGATTTTCTCCTAAACTAATAGTCCGCTCAGGTCGTTCGACCTCTCATTTTCTTTGTGTTTTCATTCACCCTGACAGTTTCATAAGCAAAAAACTAAAAGAGAAACGATTATTTGCATAAAATTGTTAATAACAATGTTATATTACATAAAGTGAACAAGGAAAATTCTTCAATAATTTAAAACAACTTTCCGAAGGAGCTGGTTATACGAGTGAGTATTAAATGTATGTATTAAATTATTGAAAAATTTTCCTTTTTCATTTTATGTAGTACCTATATTAAATTGACCATGGTCAACGTGTATATTTTCCATGATTTAACAAAGTTATAAATAGTAAAGTCTAGTGAAAAAATCTCACTATATCATATGAAACTATTCTCCAAACAATGGCGCAACTGGTTTTCTTCTAACACTTTTTATACGCGCAAAACACTCACTTCAAATCTCAATAGCTTGGTGATTGGCCTATTTCACCAAATAGCGGCCTCCTTAATTAATAATATTAAATAATGTAACAATGGACTGAAACTGACAACTGAAAATAAATTAACGAAAATGAGAACATAAATGATTGTGAAAAAGCCTACCAGGTGTTGAGTAATCAATTGTAATATTTCTCTATAACTCCTATAACATTTTCTTAAAAAATTTTGTTATCCGAAATAACCTCATTTTATATTTTTTCTTTTCAAATTTAAGAAATCTTCCCTAATTTTGAACCCCTAGATTTGTATCGTTGAGCGTCTTCCATGCAGTAATATATCAGGTACGTATTTATTTTCGGCCGTTTCAAAATTTCTAATTATTTTTCAATTTATATTATCATTTGTTCAGTGAGATATCATAAGAACTTAAATCCCTTTGATTGAAAAAAGGAGTCCAATATCTTAGGTTCGTTGGCTTTATAGGCTAGGCATATTAGCAGAAAAATGAGGGATCAGAAACAATTTTTGCTATTGTTTTGATTTTCTAACAGAGAGATGGAAAATAAATTGAATAAAGACCTGGAAGTATATAACCAATTGTATTATAATAAGCTAAAAGTAAATATAGATAAGACTGTAGATATAATATGCTCATTAGTCAAAAAAACAAAAGAAGAGACCACATTAACATTAATGTGGTTTTGAATGAAATTAAATTGAAAGAAGAGGGAATTTATGAATACTTAGGACTGACTATTCATGGGGAAAACACATTGAAAGTCTGAGTAAAAAACTATCACCTATAATTGGGGCCATTAGACGATGTAGTGATCAATTGAATACAAACAACCAAAAGTTAATATATTACGCTTTTATTGAACCACACTTCAGTAGATAAGCTATGTAGGTTCTAGATCGGAAGTCGGCCATTTTGAGGCGGGAAATTCAAACAACAATGTCATTTCTGCGCATGCGCGAACTCTGGACGGGAAGTCGGCCATTTTGCGAACGTCGGCCATTTTCCAAGATGGCGGACCACGGTATTATCGTACTTTGGAACCTGACCAACAGATGGCGTTCCAAGATGGCTGACCACAGTATTATCGTTATTTGGAACTTGACCAACAGATGGCGTTCCAAGATGGCGTTTCAAGATGGTGGAACACGGTATTATCGTAATTTGGAACTTGATCAACAGATGGCGTTCCAAGATGGCGTTTCAAGATGGCGGACCACTGTATTATCGTAATTAAGAACCTGGCCACCAGAGGGCGTTCTTACAGATCACGTTCTTACAGATCACTGTATTATCGTCATTAGGAACCTGACCACCAGATGGCGTTCTAAGATGACAGATCATTATATTATCATCATTCAGAATCTCGCCAGCAGAGGGCGTTTCAAAAGCATTCAAATTCGAATGTTTGACGTATGACAGTTCTATGCTCTGAGATATCTATGGTCCTCTTGTGTTACATATGGTCTTAAATTAAGATGCCGTTATCCGTTTACATCGTGAAAGAATATCTGTGCATGACACTTCTCCTTTTTTCCTATTTGAAAATTCAGCCATGAATAAAATTGCACCAACATGACTACAAATTTCTGCATTACCGGCCATGCATGTACAATGTGCAGTTAACACAGATCCATCTTTTTGCAATTATTGACCAAACATCCAATAATTTTTGATTCGCTTTTTGAGAATGCTTCACCTAAAAATAAATATAAAATTTAAGAAAATGAAAACTATAGCTGTTTTAGTATTTCGGACATAAATGTGTTTCTAAAAAACCTTGATTTGAAGTGTTTAAAATAAAAACTTGCCTTTCCAGCAAATATGCAAACATCGTTTACTATTTTGGTTCCTGCCTTCAAGACAAAGCCAGCCTCAAAATATTTGTAAGACTGCAAACTTTTATATGCCTTCATTTGCTGCTTTGTATAAAAACTATGTGTTAAAAGTTAAATATGCTACAATATCCAAATATGTAACAGATGGAAGCAGATCAATAGAATAGTCCAAATCCTGATTATTCAATGCAAAAGGATCCACATTGTTGATCAATTTCAATTTTAAACGGTACCTAAAAATAACAAAAAACGAAATGTAAACAAACATAAATATAATGTATTTATATACCTTACCTTTCAGCAACAGCTGGATTTTCTCTTGATAATACTTTAATGTATTCACTCTCCATCTCAAAATTGAATAATAACTTTAAAAAGGCAAATAAGACAATATAAAATTTACGTATGAAAGCAACAAGAGCCAAAACTCAAATGATTTCCTTATGAAGGACACTGCAATGTTTGACCCACATGGCCATATTGGATCACGTGGTTTGGATTCCCTAAATGGCAACGTTGGATTATGTTCCTTTCTTCCTCCGGTTAGCCGCTCCTTCACGATGACATTTGATCGTAACGAATGACAGATGGGATGACGTATGACAGTTCTATGCTCTAAGATATCTATGTTTCAAGATTACATTTGACAGTTACGAATGACAGATGGGATGACGTATGACAGATCGATGCTCTAATCTATGATTCAAAATGACATTCGACAGTTCTATGTTTTGATGGTGCCATCCAAGATGGTAGATGCGCGAGGCTATGAGAATAAGCATGGGGGCCTAGAGGACTGAAATTGTAAATGGGGGCCTCCAGGTGTCTTTGTGCAGGCTCAGACGACTGAGTTCAATATATAGAAATATATGGAGTCTTCATGGGGGCCCTTGAGACTCTTATACAAATTTCAACCTTACTTTTCGTTAGCTGACTTATCGTATTCAATATTTGACGTATAACAGATCTATGGTTTAAATCAAAGATGGAGGATCTATGGTCTTTCCTCTTTCAAATCCAATATGGTGGATTACAGGTGACGTCACGTACCAAGTTGATTTTAAATAAATTCAGAATTGAAATAATCGAGCTCGGGGTTTGAACCTCTATATCAGAAGTCCCAACACTATCAAGCTTGAAAAAAATTCATACTGAAGAAATACACATGTAGAATTAAACCCAATATATCTATATTTGGAGTTCAACACTATGTTCACTGCTCTTAAAAAAAAATTTCAAATTAAAAAATCCAACGCGAGAATCGAACCTCTATATCAGAAGTCCAACACTATCAAGCTTAAAAAAAATTCATACTGAAGAAATACACATGTATAATTGAACCCAGTATATCTATATTAGGAGTTCACTGCTCTACCAAGCTTAAAAAAAAATTCTAATTAAAAAATCCTGCGCGAGGATCGAACCTCTATATCAGAAGTCCAACACTATCAAGCTTAAAAAAAAATCATACTGAAAAAATCCACATGTAGAATTGAACCCAGTGTATCTATATTAGGAGTCCATGGCTCTACCAAGCTAAAAAAAAATTTCAAATTAAAAAATCGAGCGCAAGGATCGAACCTATATATCAGAAGTTCAACACTACGTTCACTGCTCTACCAAGCTTAAAAAAAAATTTCAAGTTAAAAAATCCAGCGCGAGGATCGAACCTGTTATATTAGGAGTCCATAGTGCTCACTGCTCATTAAAAAAAAATTCTAATTATAATAATTATATTTAATTTTAAGGGGTAAAGAGAACCAACAATATGAAATCATCGAAGTAGGAGATTTTATCAGAGTTCGGTTTATACATTTTTCAATCGGTGAATATTATAAGCGAAATAATTCAAGAAACATTTCCTGGAATGTGAGTCTTTTCGAATATATGGTTGATTTCATGAATTCATTTGAAATCTGTAATACTAGTAAGGATATATTCAAAAGAGTCTCGCATAATTATTGCGACAATGTATCAAATTTCCTGTTATGAATAATTTATGTAGAATGTACGTGTCATATTTTCAATCGGTGATGTTTTCAATCGGTGAATATTATAAGCGAAATAATTCAAGAAACATTTCCTGGAATGTGAGTCTTTTCGAATATATGGTTGATTTCATGAATTCGTTTGAAATCTGTAATACTAGTAAGGATATATTTAAAAGAGTCTCGCATAATTATTGCGACAATGTATCAAATTTCCTGTTATGAATAATTTATGTAGAATGTACGTGTCAGCCAATATTGTTTCTATCATTTCCGTATTAAATAATTCATAAATTTACAGGGGCGTATCAGACTTAATTTTTTAAATTCAAATGTCTGATTTAATTTTTTAAATTCAAATGTCTGATTCCATATATTGTTCGAATTGAATGAAGTTATTTCATTATCATGCTAACTTTCATAGGTGACGGACTTGTCAACACACTAATAAATAAATTACCGATTGAGTTACATTTACCAGGTTATTCGTATTGTGGACCTGGTACCAAGTTAGAAGAACGTCTTCGTAGAGGTGATCCAGAGATTGATAAACTCGACAAAGCTTGTAAAGAACACGACATTTCCTACTCGAAAAGCAAAGATCTATCTGTTAGACATAAAGCTGATCAAATTCTCGAAGATAAAGCTTGGGAACGATTTAAGTCAAAGGACGCTAAATTCAAAGAGAAATCTAACGCTCATATGGTTACAGGAATTATGAAAGCTTAACGTAAACTAGGAATGGGTCTCAAAAAGTCGTTCAAAATGAGTGTTATTAACCCTGTTGCCAAAATGTTGAAAAGAGAAGGTACTGAAGGAAATCTGAAAAAGTCATCCATTAAGGCACTTAAAGCAGTAAGGCTTGCAATCAAGAAAGCAGGGGGTCGTAGAAACATACGAGTACCTAAAATTATTCCATTCGAATCAAAATCAGGGGGTCTTCTACCCTTAGTTCCAATATTCGCTGGACTATCTGCTTTGGGAATGTTGTTGAGTGGAGGTAGCGCTGTTGCCAAAACCGTAGTTGACGCTAAAAATGCTACTAAAAAGTTGGAAGAGGAACATCGCCATAACAAGGCTATGGAATCTATAGGTAAAGGGCTCTACGTGAAAAAATCTAAACGAGGATATGGACTTTACTTAAAGAAACAAAAAAAACTATTAACTAAGCTGCCCAATAGAGCTCTATACGATTATGAGATTGAAAATTATGCGAAAAATATACCTTACTTCAGGGGTGTATTTATGCGTGATAATTTACTAAAAAAATCGTGGAAAAAGGAATGTGGGGTGATCAACTTGGATTCTTCACAGGGACCTGGTAGTCATTGGACAGCTTACACAAAAAACGAAAATGTTGCAGAATATTTCGGTAGTTTTGGTAATTTGAAGCCAACGAAGGAGTTGGTGATTTACTTGAACGTTAAAATACTATATAATAGAGATCAATATCAGACCTATAACACTGAAAATTGTGGAAAATTGTGTTTGGAATTTCTACAGAATAAAATGTAAAAAACTAACTTTTCACAGGTTAAAATAAAAATCTATTGAGTAAACGCGTTTCGTCATAACATTGACTTCATCTCGTCGAGATGAAGTCAATGTTATGACGAAACGCGTTTACTCAATAGATTTTTATTTTAACCTGTGAAAAGTTAGTTTTTTATTTCTTTATAAAGTTATGAATATGAACTTTCACCAAGAATAAAATGTTATAAATATTGACTATTAGTTTTATTTTCATCAGTCATGTCTGTGACATTTACACTGAAGAGTCGCACTTCAACGTTATCCATTGATTTCGTTCCTCCAATCGAATTGGATGAAAATTGCCAGTACGGACTTGCATTAATCGGATTCTATTCATATAATACAATACCGAATATAGACGATAATACTCAGTTCTACTATTTTGACAAGGACCAAGCAAGCCTAACTATACCTACTGGTACATATGAGATAACCGATATCGAAGATCATTTGAAAAAACATTTGCTATCTGAAGAAGAACAAAAGAAGGGAGATACTTTCAAAGAAATATTTTTCCTGAGACCAAATAATAATACTCTAAGAAGCGAGATATTTCACAAGTCATACTCTATCGATTTTACGAAGAAAAATTCCTTAGGAAGGCTATTGGGATTCTCCGATAAGATTTTAGAAGCTGGCAAAGTTCATGAGTCAGATTTACCTGTGAAAATCGTTAAAGTTAGAACTATACATATAGATAGTAATATCCGCGAGGGAGCATTTCACAACGATAGACCTTCACATACGATATACGAATTTTCGGTGAACGTAGACCCAGGTTACGCGATAGACGAAACACCGAGAAATTTAATATACCTTCCTGTGTTGAAGAAAAGAATATATAATATAACTCTGAATATTCGGGATCAAGATTTTGAACTAGTTAATTTTAGAGTAGAAGAAATTATAGTTAGATTGGAACTTAAAAAATGGTCTCGATTTTTTCCTCCAAGTATAAAAATATAGGTGTGAGAGTACATAAACCATTAGTCATTCAACAGCCATCCAGATCACACCTGACGTTAGAAAATAAAATATTTTTACAATCTATAGGTCATGTTATCCAGCCAGGCTTTCGATCTGTACCGCCCTCTCGTCAATGATGATTCAATCGTCAGAGTCGAAAGTCGGACATATTTACCTTTTATTAAATCCTTTGAAAATAACGACAACCTGAATTTAGATTTCGAAAGGAACGATTTCGCCGAAGCTCATCATAACTATTCGGAATTTTCATCAAGTTATATGAATGAGAAGAAGGCCGCTCTACTTGATTATGTGCAATTCAAATCACGAGCTATATTTGTAATCGATTGCTCTAGACGCGATGAAAGCTTCAAATCTTCTACCGTGGATGTTAAATTGGAAATTCACGTTAGAAATGGATTTCCCGCATTTACAAGAGCATACTGTATAATAATACATGATTGCGTCATCGAATATCTCCCCCTAAGTGAAACTGTAAAGAAGGTGACATCTTTCTAATCAGTTGAAGAAAATACTTTGAAGATGAAGGTTGTAACGTTAGATATCCAAGGATTCGTAATTGCTGGAGAATTTTACTCGAAAGAGATAGCTATAAATAATGGAAATCAAGTCGCTCATTTCATATTCAAACCTCCAAGAGAAGGTTCCACACTTACTCTAGAAGGTAAGAAACAAATCAGATACTTGGAACGATATCATCATGGTCTAAGGTATTCAGAGGGGAACGTATCGTACGTAGAAATAGATGCTATTCTCAAAAAACTACTAACCAATGTAGATATCGTATATGTGAAGGGAAAACAAAAATATGATTTTCTATTGAATAAATTGAATTCTATTGGATTGTCGCTTTAAATAACAGATGTAGAAAATTATGGTTGGATTCCACCAAAGTTTGAATTGAACCGTCCTCTGTGCATGCAGCATGGTAGTGGGGAGCGCATGTGCAGTATGACAAATTCCAAAGATTTGTTTGAATGGGTTTGGAACTTCATACCGAAATAGTACAACATACCGTCATGTCTGCTATAGATCAACATATTGAAAATATAAAAATATTAAAGAAGAAAATTTTAGCTTATGAGGCTAAGAAGAAGATGTTTGATTCCTTTAAACGAATGTTGGCTGATGTTTTCCATAATAAAAATAGATTCAGTAAACTGAAATGTAAATCTAGAAGATGTTTAATAAAAAAGGTGTGAAGAATTATTGTTTTAGTTATTTATAATTATTTATAACCTATTCATCGAATAATATTCAGTATACGTAGAGCATTAACAGAGTAAAGATGTCTGACGAGTCACTCAATGAAATAATAGTGAAATAAATATTCATATCAATATATCTGCTCATATCTATGTTCGTTCTTGTTGTAATCAGATGTTTCTATAATGTAAAAATAACTTCTCTACCTAAAAAATATATATTTTACGGTAATCATGTAAAGTGTATGGGGTGTGGTTTAACCATATATTGCTTAGACAAACATCGACAAACTGAATGCAGCATAATAGAAGATGAACGACGTTGGAATAAAATTGATGGAAAAATATATTGTTGTCCTCTGAAATGCATTGAGAGAGAACTAGATGCAGACTGTGTTGATGGAATAGCTTGCTCAAAATGTGAATCCTTCGGATCTTGTAGATGTGAATGTATTATTTATCAATATTTAAGGAAGCATAAAAGCGAATTGTTTTTGAAATGATTATATATTTATATAGAGATTTTTTTTAAATTTACACTAGTTTCAAGATGTCTGTCATACAACAAACAACTAAGCTACCAATTGAGAATTTAGATATTTTCGAGGATCAGATTGTCAAAAGACATGGTGATTTATTCCCAAACAGTTGTAGATTTCTTATAGCTGGTCCTAGTGGGTCAGGAAAGTCCAATGCTTTACTAAGTTTACTTTTCAATCCGAACGGACTTAGATTTGAAAACGTTTATATTTTCTCGAAAAGTCTTTATCAGCCCAAATATCGCTTATTGGAGCAAGTTCTCAAGAGTATACCCGATATTGGATATTATCCATACAAGGAAAGTGATGAGATCATTGACCCTTGTGAAGCACAAGAGAATTCAATCTTCATTTTCGATGATATAATGGGTGACAAGCAAAATAAGATTAAGGATTATTATTCTATGGGTCGGCATAAGTCTATTGATGTAGCATTTCTATGTCAAACATACGTTTCTATGAAGAAACATCTAACACGTGATAACGGAAAAATAATAGTCCTTTTCAAACAGGATGATATTAACCTACGTCACGTTTATGATGAACATGTTAGCCCAGATATGACGTTTGATGAATTCAAGGAATTATGCTCTCTGTGTTGGAACGCAGGATAAATATGGGTTTATAGTTATAGTGAAGGATTTCAACTTGAACAAGGGACGTTATCGAATGGGCTTTGATAAATTCATAAAAGTAAAATCATAATAGATTAGTGTTCAGTTGACTTTCAGCATCATGACTCCCACGAATATGTCTAAGGAGCACCAACGTATACTTAAGATTCATCAGCTGGTTAGGGATGTAAGGAAAAAATATGCTGCCTTCAAGATGGGACGGTCTGAGGAAGATAAAACGATTCAACAAATATTTTCTCCAATAACTGAACGTCTTGAACGAATAGAGGATAAGCAAGTAGCTTCAATACTTCAACGTGCATCTATTCAACCCCAAACGACTGCGTTCAAAACGACTCAGTTGTTCAACAAACATGCGTTACAACGACTACGATTTCCAGCCACCCCATTTTCAAACGGATCCCAACGGGTTGGTTTCCCAACGGGTCCATTCACAACGGGTCCGTTAACGGTTCCGTTCACAACGGGTCCGTTCACAACGGGTCCGTTAACAGGTCCGTTCACAACAGGTCCGTTGGCAACGGATCCGTTACCGGGTCCGTTCACGAAGTCGTTCCACTCGACTCCGTTGAAATATCCTCCATCAATATCAATTAATCAACCTAGTGAAGTTGGTAAGGATTCTTACGCTAGCTCACCGTTTGAACCAATAGCGAAATTTCAACGATCGAAGATAGTTTCTACTCCAAGATTTATACCAACAGATATAGTAGCTGAATCTAAAATTGAGAAGTTCTCTGATGATGAAGATGAGGATAAATCTATTTTAGTAGGAGATGATCTTGAAAAATCACAACTATTTAACGAGTTGAAAAATTCCGAGCAGTTGAATGAATACTTCGGACAATATCCAGAACCAGTACGTAAATATGTCAATCAGGCTTGGAATCAGTCAACACAAATTGATTTTACTCTCGGACCAAAATACGATCCTGAGATATCGAAGTGGACTCTCGGCAACACTGTTATTGATTTCAATAAAAGTGGTAACATTATTATTGGAGGTCAGTCATTTATCGGTACCCACGGTCTTTATGAGCTGATTTTTATTAAAGATCCTCAAGAATATACCGATGAAGATAAAGAAAATTATGGAAGGATTTTGGAAATAACAAATGTACATAAAAGGGGATTTGACCCCACAAAGCAAGTCAGAAGTAGTAAGAGTGATAAATATAGATATATTATCAAGCGATTGCTTCCTTCTCAGCAGAGTGGAAAAGGATTGATGACTTATAACGATAAACCCATAGAGTATGTATACTGGGAAAATGTGAATGAGATCGTAGATCGACTCCGTTTATTATACGCTTCTAAGCTTGCAGGAAATTCCTCTAATGACAATGAAATCGAGTCAATTATCGAGGAGCTTCGTGAAGCTAATGTTATATACTAAAGTAGATTGGAAAAGTATTCAATCTAATCATGTCGATTGATAAGTTTGGTCGCTCGTCTCGTATATCTCACGTGAAACGTATGAAGATTGAGGGATTTCCCACGAATGCGCAAGGTGACTTTGATTTTGGTGCGCATAAACTCTGTAACGTTAAAATACCAACAAGTGATTCGGATGCGACTACGAAAGAGTGTGTGGATTCTAAGACGAATGAGGTGAAACCTGATATTTCTAAACTCAATCAAGCGATTGAATCTGCAGTCCAAGATACCGAAAAATTAGGAGAGAAATTCTATTCTTTCAAGAATTCAATAAATAATAAATCACTCAATCAGATAAAGATAGACATTAATGAACAAAATAAACAACTGAAGCAATATTTCAATGATATCGTCACAGGTCTGAAAGTCACTCTTGATACAAAACTAATGAGACAACAAGGCTTACTCGAAAAGAAACTTAGGAAAATTTCAGGTGAGGTGCTTGGAACTCACGAATTGAATATGCGTAGTAGGACAAATATTATTGATGATAAACTTACAAATCTTGGAAATGAATTGAAGAAGCTGAATGATAAAATTGAAGTTAATAAATCACCAAGAACCATGATCAATGATGATATCTGGTGATCGTCAAATCATAGAGATTTAAGAAGCTGAATGATAAATTTTAAGTTAATAAATCATCAACCTTGATCGATGATGGTACATTCACGAGAAAAAAATCAAGTAGTTAAAGAACTACATAAACCAACACGTAGAAATTTCATACGAAGACGTACAATCATTAAGGGATTAGATGACTTGTGGCAATGCGATTTGGGTCAGATGGACATGTATGCTCGTGAAAATAAGGGAAAAAAGTTTATTCTTGTAGTCATTGATTGTTTTTCAAAGTTTGTATGGACTAGAGCATTGAAAACGAAGACAGGTGAAGAAGTCACTCGTGCGTTTTCGGATATACTCGAGCAAAGTGGTCGAAGGCCTAAGAACCTACAGTCGGATCAAGGAAAGGAATTATTCAACACAAAATTTCAGAATTTAATGACGAAATATAATATTAATCACTATAATACGTATAGCATCAAGAAAGCTGCTATTGTTGAATGAGTTATACGCACTCTCAAGGATAAATTGTTTCGATATTTTTCATTGAATGGAACTTACAAGTGGATAGATGTGCTTGAAAACAACGTTGACAAATATAATGATTCCAAACATAGAACTATTGGAATGAAGCCACGTGACGTGACTAAGAAAAATGAAAAACTCTTACTGAATTCAGTATATTCTCACATAAAGATTGCTGGAAGAAATAAATTTAATGTTGGCGATATAGTGCGAATCAGTAAGGCCAAGCATGTGTTTTCAAAGGGATATACACCTAACTGGACTACTGAGCTATTCAAAATTGTTAAAGTTCAGATAACCCATCCTGTTACTTATCTTCTTGAAGATACTGAAGGACATTCCATTAGTGGTGGTTTTTATGAAGAGGAATTACAGAAAGCCAAAGTCACATGATTATTGGATTGATATGAGTGACAAACTTTAAGTTCAGTTGAGTATTGAAGTTTGAAGTAGCAAGATGTCCTAAGACAGTGGTTTTATCAACGAAGATTTGGATAGAATTTTGGATATCTACGATGAAGCAGCCAAAAACGAAAAAAATTTCATTTTAAATTGTGGATTTCAAACTGGAATATTTCTAGTAGAAAATGGTTTGAGTCCAGCTCGAGACTTCAGCCCTGCAGTGAGAGTAAGCTGTAACGATGGTGTCATGTCATTTGATGAATATGAATGGGAATCACTAATGAAATTAATTGAGAATAATGGGGTAGGAGAAAACAATAGTGGAGCTCTGGTGTTTTTCTATGAAGAAGAAAAAGTATTCTCCATCTCAGAGTGGGAAAATTGTCTATATTTCACCGAATCTGATGTATCTGAACTTATCAAGTTGAATGATATTTTAAGCAAAAGAATTGAGATGTTACAAAATATCAATTTTCCTTTTTATTATCGTAAATTTGTTCTTATTGTTGAAGAAATTACTTGGAATAATGATAAATCTGTCGAAGATGTAACTTATGCCTTCTGTAACATAAATCCAACAATTGAAAGCTATGCAATTTTAGAAAGTATGTATTTTAATAAAAATAAAGTTTTAAATGATGTAGACAGAGAAATGTTGTAGGAAAATAAAGAACAAGAAAAGTAAATGAGTGGTTTTATTTCAACAAGATATATACAAGTCTCGACTTGTATAATATTTTGAATATAGATTAGTCATAATATGTCATTTGGATAATCTTTAACTATTCAGCAGGACTAATATAGAGGTTCGATTCTCACGCTGGATTTTTTAATTTGAATTTTTTTTTTAAGAGCAGTGAACATAGTGTTGAATTCCTAATATAGATATATTGGGTTCAATTCTACATGTGGATTTCTTCAGTATGTATTTTTTTAAGCTTGATAGTTTTGAACTTCTGATATAAAGGTTCGATTCTCGCGCTGGATTTATTAATTTAAAATGTTAGAGCAGTGAACATAGTGTTGAACTCCAAATATAGATATATTGGGTTCAATTCTACATGGGGATTTCTTCAGTATGAATTTTTTTTAAAGATTGATAGTGCTGGACTTCTGATATAGAGGTTCCATCCTCGCATTGGATTTTTTAATTTGAACATTTTTTTTAAAGCTTGTTAGTGTTGGACTTCTGATATAGAGGTCCGATTATCGCGCTGTATTTTTAATTTAAATTTTTTTTTTTTAAGAGCAGTGAACATAGTGTTGAACTCCAAATATAGATATATTGAGTTCAATTCTACATTGTGGATTTCTTCAGTATGAATTTTTTTTTTTTAGTTTGATAGTGTTGGACTTCTGATACAGAGGTTCGATCATCGCGTTGGAGTTTTTAATTTGAAACTTTTTTTTTTTTTTGAAACTTGATAATGTTGGACTCCTTATATAGAGGTTCAAACCCCGAGCTCGATTATTTCAATTTTGAATTTATTTAAAATCAACTTGGTACGTGACGTCACCTGTAATCCACCATATTGGATTTGAAAGAGGAAAGACCATAGATCCTCCATCTTTGATTTAAACCATAGATCAGTTATACGTCAAATATTGAATACGATAAGTCAGCTAACGAAAAGTAAGGTTAAAATTTGTATAAGAGTCTCAAGGGCCCCCATGAAGACTCCATATATTTCTATATATTGAACTCAGTCGTCTGAGCCTGCACAAAGACACCTGGAGGCCCCCATTTACAATTTCAGTCCTCTAGGCCCCCATGCTTATTCTCATAGCCTCGCGCATCCACCATCTTGGATTCAAAACATAGAACTGTCAAATGTCATTTTGAATCATAGATATCTTAGAGCATCGATCTGTCATACGTCATCCCATCTGTCATTCGTAACTGTCAAATGTAATCTTGAAACATAGATATCTTAGAGCATAGAACTGTCATACGTCATCCCATCTGTCATTCGTTAAAGTCAAATGTCATCGTGAACCATAGATATCTCAGAGCACAGAACTGTCATACGTCAAACATTCAAATTTGAATGCTTTTGAAACGCCCTCTGTTGGCGAGATTCTGAATGATGAGAATATAATGATCTGTCATCTTGGAACGCCATCTGGTGGTCAGGTTCCTAATGACGATAATACAGTGATCTGTAAGAACGCCCTCTGGTGGCCAGGTTCTTAATTACGATAATACAGTGGTCCGCCATCTTGAAACGCCATCTTGGAACGCCATCTGTTGGTCAAGTTCCAAATTACGATAATACCGTGGTCCACCATCTTGAAACGCCATCTTGGAACGCCATCTGTTGGTCAAGTTCCAAATAACGATAATACTGTGGTCAGCCATCTTGAAACGCCATCTTGGAACGCCATCTGTTGGTCACGTTCCAAAGTACGATAATACCGTGGTCCGCCATCTTGGAAAATGGCCGACGTTCGCAAAATGGCCGACTTCCCGTCCAGAGTTCGCGCATGCGCAGAAATGACATTGTTGTTTGAATTTCCCGCCACAAAATGGCCGACTTCCGATCTAGAACCTAAATAGCTTATCTACTCACTTCAGATAAATGATCCCATGTTGAGGGAACACAGAAAAACATTCAATTGAAAAGATTCAGAGAACCCAAAATAAGGCCATAAAAAGTATACATCGTTTAGATTGGCATACTCCCACTCTTCAGTTATACCAGACTACAGAGTGCCTGAATATTGTTGATACTAGAACTTATTTATTCTATAAAACTATTTATTCTATAGAAAATCGAAACATAATAACTCAAGCAGGACTCATACAGCAGTCAGAATTTCAGGCATATCAAACACGCAGAAGAGAGGAATTTAGGAATGAATATGCCAGAACACACAAAGGACAAAATGCTCCCATATGTCAAGGATGTATAAAATATAACACCATCCCACTAATGATAAAAGAAGAAAAGACAACTAAAAAAATGTGCCATAACTTAATGAAGTATTTGAACTCTTTTCATGTGCAAAATATTTAATATTTCTGATAATTGTTTTTTGTATGAATTTATTTTTGTTTTTGGATTTTTTTGTTGATCAGGGCATTTGGTAATTTATTTTGAAGTCTTCTGTGTCAGTTTGAATTCAAAACTGTTTTGGAGTCTGTGATAAATCAATAAATTATTATTATATATCTCAAAAAAGAAGCGTTTTTTCGAAAAACTCATACTATAGAAAATTAAAGTAGATAAAATTGCCTGCATTTCTTATAAAAAACTTTTTTTCATAATACCAACCTTTTTGCCGCTAGAGCGAGCCAGAAAGGAGCCATATTTTCATATCTGCCGCAATGTATCGATTACGCAGAAATCGCCCTTGCTGTGACTCCTAACTGTTCAAAAATTTTTTACATTATACTTACAATTTATATGATATAAAAGTACATTTTTCATTAATAATGTTTTTTTTACGACTAACCGTTTCGCCGTTAGAGCGCGACAATAGATCCCAATGTTACGATGTTAAAGGATATACCACTCCTGACCGTTTCATGGATGGAACAGAATCCGTAATTCCCAAAACTTTGAAATATTTCATGACTACTTTGATTGTTGATAGAAAAAAGGGCAGTCCTCTGATTATGACACAATCTTTACCACGATGCTGGAATCTGTTGAGAAGTGTTGTGCAAAAACTCAGACGTGGTGCTTCATAACATTCGACCAACCTCTGTATTTAAAGGCACGGTTCATTGCAGTTAACAGCAACGACCCCAGGCTGAAATATGTGGTACCCCGGCTTGGTGTATTTCACCCACTTATGTCTTACTTGCAGTCAGTCTGTTACCCAATGGATGATAGTGGATGGATGGATTTGGTTAACACCTGCTATCGATTAGTTCAATAAAAAAATGATGACATGGCACGCCTATTACAGAGAAGTGAGCACACATTTCAGCTCACACTGCACTGATGAAAATTGTAATAAAAATGATAACTCGCTCCCCAGACATGAAATCAAATTTAGCTAAAGTGTTATATGATTTTGATGCATCGGTGATCCTACACCCTGATCCAGAGCAGCGTAGAGAAATCAAAGAGAATATTTTTAATCAACTGGAAGAGCTTAAAACACGGTTCAGTATATCGAAATGATCAACCTTGTTAAACTTTTCATTCTGGCTGAGAGGATAGGAAATTGAGAGTCGAACCTGGTAACAGTCTGGAGAATGCTGCCGTATTTTCATGCCTCAGGACACTTCCATTACTCAAAATTTGCTCACTTGTATCCCGAGGATATGACTTGAAAAAAACAATGTCTCCCGATGAGTATTACAAGTTTACCTCTGAATGCTTTTTTACGGAACGATGGACCGCTAACAAATTTTGGTCACGGACGTGGACCGAGATGGTCACTGAGCAGTTTTAATGAGGAGCCTGAAGGTGCATGGGCGGCCTGACTAATGTAAGTGCGGTACAAGAACGTATTCAAACCAGATGGACCATGTTTCACTGCTGGGTAGCATGTTTGTGAGCAAATAGAAAACTACTGTGGTGTTTCATTTGAGACCTCCCATCAACATCATAGCCTATCAATTGCAAGCTTTATTCAGGTAGATAAGGATTGTACCAAGATGTATGCTTGGTTGCAGGAACACTTTCCATTCCCGGAAAGCCCTAAATTATTTTCTCTGACCACAGGAATTCTTGGTGATGAGAGTGTGAATTGTCATGAGACGTGGGAAAATGGCATAAGGGGCATCGAAAGATGTGTTAAAAACTTTTTTTTCGTAATCCCATACTGTTATACCTACGCCCGTTAAATTTTTTTCGTAATCCCATACTGTTATTTTGATTTTTCGTAATCCCATACTGTTATTTTGATTTAACGGTATTCAGATGACAATTGAAAAGTCGTGTTAACGGCCGCCGGCCGTTATAATTTTATAACGGCCGGCGGCCGTTAAGAAATCACTTGTTCAAATATTTATTTCAAAACATCATTCTGCTTACAATAACAATATTGAAATCTTGGTCCACAGCGAGTTGGGAGAATAAACCTCTGATTTCCATTTCGCATAGGCTAATAATACATCTTCATTAACCACCTTTACATTCTTGCTTTTACGCCACATTTCAAAATTTTCATATTCTTTTTGATATCGCTCTTGAGTTATTTTCGGCAGTTTATCAACACTCGCTGCACTGCACATGATTCAACCAATATTTCTAAAGGAATTTGATTTTGTTCCTCAATTTCATCAATTTCATCCATGGTCGTCGTTAAAGCGAACTTGAGAACACAAAAAACTGACGTTGTTTATAAAACTGTCAAACTGTTCCATGACAACAGAGTGCACGACGTTGGGATTTTTCTTTAGAATTGCGAGGTACGGGGGTTTTTCTTTCTTCATAATCAAAATATAATCTTTCAACGGGATTACGAAAAATTTTTAACGACACATGGCCGATACGCGAATAACGGATTCGGTTTGTTATAATCCGAGGCGCAGCCGAGGATTATACAATATCCAACTTCATCCGTTATTTGCTACATATCGGCCTTGTTACGTTAATAACTATAACGGCTGGCGGCCGTTTAGAAATCACTTGTTCAAATATTTATTTCAAAACTTAAAATGTCAATGTTGTCATAAACTCTCTAAGCAAGTTTCAACATTGAATTCTTGGTCCACAGTGAGTTGGGAGAATAAACCTCCTTTCGTTATTGCTAATAATACATCTTCATTAACCACCTTTACATTTTTGCTTTTACGCCACTTTTCAAAATTTTCATATTCTTTTTGATATCGCTCTTGAGTTATTTTCGGCAGTAAATCAACACACATAGTGGGGTGTAATAACTAAAAAAAGTTTCACATCTGGCAACCACTGCGTTATCTTGGATTCAGATAGTACATGGGTAGAAGCGTTAAAAAATACCGGGACACAAATTTTTCTGGTCCTCTAGTGGCGTTGATTATGTAGTCAATATGGCCGCCATAGTTTTGTAATGCGCTTCCTAACAGTATAAGTTACATTATTGTCAGATTTGTAATTATAGAAATAATTGTAACATCATTTTTTTTAAAATTAAATTTTTGTTTTTATGGAATCATTTTGTTGAATGAAATTTAAAAGATCTGTTTAATGCATAAAACTGCATTTTTTGACAAGTAACTCAACTTCATAATGACATAAACTTTAGATTTTCAAATGGGACACCTGGTATATTTTGAGTTTTTTGTCTGCATATGACATTTAGAATATAAACATGTATCATTTATTACTTTTTGTAACCTTTTTTAAATTTTTTTCGAAATAAATTTTTATTCTAGAGGGCTATGGATGCGTTCAAATAACTAATTTCGGCCCTAAAAAAGTTGTTAAAATACAACTTCACTGTTTTCGATCAAAATGGTTCAGCTATGTGACGTTTAATTTCAAAACTTTTATTACTATTTTTTCTTCAAATGGCAACATGGTGGCTCGTCGGGTTAAAAAAAGATAATTTCATTACCATTAATTTGATACCGCACTCTAGGTATTAGGCTGAAAGAAAACTTTCAATAAAAACCTGAAATATCTTAACCTTAGAACTTTCTTCAAATGAACAATCTTATTGATATTAAAATAACATTTGAAATCATCGAGTAGCCACGCCCACAAATCTACGTCCCAGTATGGTCAACGCATCTATAGCCCTATAGAATAAATATTTCTTTCGAAAAAACAAATGAAACAACGGTTACAAAAAGTAACAAATGATACATGGTTACAATCTAAATGTCATATGAAGACAAAAAAACAGAAAATATACTAGGTGTTCCATTTAAAAACCGAAAGTTTATGTAACTTTGTTGCATGAAGTTGAGTTACTTGTCAAAAAATGCAATTTTATGCATTAAACAGATCCTCTAAATTTCTTTTTATTACCTCCGTAAACAAAAAAGTTATAGGTGCGAGCCACCTTCCGTGGACACCCGGTATATGGTATATGGTATATATATATATATATATATATATATATATATATATATATATATATATATATAGAAGAGATGTTATTTAATATTTATCGACCTTTTATTTTCAATTAAACAATAATAATTATCGGGTTATAGGTCATTGAGACTGAATCAGACTCTATTTGCCATTTAATTCTCAATATTTCGTCAAAGTTTTTTGACTTCATCAGGAGATCACTACAAACAAAACACAATTTAAAACAGCTGTATAAATTAAAAGTACAAAATAACTTAAAAGTACATACACAAGTAAAAATTATCAACAGAATATAAAACATGAAAACGATTCATTGTAGCAAGCTGGGAACTGAATGAACTAAATGAGGCAATCCGAAAATTGAAAAAACAACAATACAAACCATACACAAAACAAAAAACCTGTCTGCGTCTTAGATATCATCGGTGCATGGCATGCAATGAATTGAAAACATGGAAACGTCTACAAAATACAACAATAAATATTACTCAACTGATTTATATCCGATTTAGAGTTAATGGAATTATTAGTCTTATTAATATAATACATTTCATGGAAAAGTATTTTTTTATCATTGTTTCGCACTTCAAATATATATATATATATATATATATATATATATATATATATATATATATATATATATATATATATATATATATATATATATATATATATATATATATATATATATATATATATATATATATATATATATATATATATATATATATATAATATATATATATATATATATATATTATATATATATATATATATATATATATATATATATATATATATATATATATATATATATATATAAGTAAGAATTATTCGTGTTAAACGGAAAACACGCCCGTGGTTATAAAATTAAGTGAACTTCGACATTCATTTGAAACTAATCAAACAAACCTCCAAGCGGAGCTGGTTATAAGAGTTCACGAAGCATCGAAATATCAACATCTACCCTAGACGGTAATTGTTCGAAATGTTAATTTGTTTATCACAGTCGATGGAAATTGATAGACAGACTGTTTCGCCCTTATCGCGGCTCATCAGTATCATCCATCCACCGAGAGTGAAAACCAAACTAACATTTCAAACGGTCATACATATTTCTTTTAGTAACTCCATGACATATAAATATGACACAGCGCCACCAGTCGGAAAAAATTGAACTACATCTTTCAGACAGACGAAAACATTTCGGCAACAAGAACTAGTACGTCCGGAACACCCGGAGGTGGCTACCATATTCGCTAAGCAAGAGTAAAGCTTACACATCAATTCGATGTGATTCAACATTACACACCGCAAGCAGCATTCGCTCCGAATTTTATCGCAATGGCAAATGAATATAACGCTAGGAGGTTTGTTTGATTAGTTTCAAATGAATGTTCTAGTTCACTTAATTTTATAACCACGGGCGTGTTTTCCGTTTAACACGAATAATTCTTACTTATATTCATTTGCCATTGCGATAAAATTCGGAGCGAATGCTGCTTGCGGTGTGTAATGTTGAATCACATCGAATTGATGTGTCAGCTTTACTCTTGCTAAGCGAATATGGTAGCCACCTTCGGGTGTTCCGGGCGTACTAGTTCTCGTTGCCGAAATGTTTTCGTCTGTCTGAAAGATGTGGTTCAATTGTTTCCGACTGGTGGCGCTGTGTCATATTTATATGTCATGGAGTTACTAAAAGAAATATGTATGACCGTTTGAAATGTTAGTTTGGTTATCACTCTCGGTGGATGGATGATACTGATGAGCCCCGATAAGGGCGAAACAGTCTGTCTATCAATTTCCATCGACTGTGATAAACAAATTAACATTTCGAACAATTACCGTCTAGGGTAGATGTTGATATTTCGATGCTTCGTGAACTCCTATAACCAGCTCCGCTAGGAGGTTTGTTTGATTAGTTTCAAATGAATGTCCTAGTTCACTTAATTTTATAACCACGGGCGTGTTTTCCGTTTAACACGAATAATTCTTACTTATATTCATTTGCCATTGCGATAAAATTCGGAGCGAATACTGCTTGCGGTGTGTAATGTTGAATCACATCGAATTGATGTGTCAGCTTTACTCATGCTTAGCGAATATGATAGCCACCTTCGGGTGTTCCGGACGTACTAGTTCTCGTTGCCGAAATGTTTTCGTCTGTCTGAAAGATGTGGTTCAATTGTTTCCGACTGGTGGCGCTGTGTCATATTTATATGTCATGGAGTTACTAGAAGAAATATGTATGACCGTTTGAAATGTTAGTTATCACTCTCGGTGGATGGATGATACTGATGAGCCCCGAAAAGGGCGAAACAGTCTGTCTATCAATTTCCATCGACTGTGATAAACAAATTAACATTTCGAACAATTACCGTCTAGGGTAGATGTTGATATTAGGATGCTTCGTGAACTCTTATAACCAGCTCCGCTAGGAGGTTTGTTTGATTAGTTTCAAATGAATGTCCTAGTTCACTTAATTATATATATATATATATATATATATATATATATATATATATATATATATATATATATATATATATATATATATATTAATATATATATATATATAAATATGTATATATATATATATATATTATATATATATATATATATATATATATAAATATGTATATATATATATATATATATATATATATATATATATATATATATTGTTGTAACACTTTAGAACAATGGACCCTTTGTTTAAATATAAGAATGCTTAGGTCAGCATCACAAAATGTTATATAAACAGCGGCATCTCCCCCGCAATTTCACCAAGCTAGTTAGTCGAGTATGTTAGGTACGCTGGCTAGTATTTGGGAGGTCTCGGGTTCAAACCCCGAGGCCGACTGGTCTGCCATGAGTTTTTCTCAGAGGTTTCCTCATGGTAATGTAAGTCACTGCTTGCAAACTTATAAGGCGAATGCTGGGCCAGTATTAATCCTCTGAACCCTACCCACACTTCCTATGTTCCATAAATATCCCGTCTCACCTATCCTTAATGCACTTGTACATACAAGTGTATCCTCTGATCTGGCTGAAGGAGTTTATCCCAAACTCAAGCTGCCCGCCTCCCTTCAGTGAGGAATGAAACACGTGTGTTTCCTTTTTTTCCTTTTTTCCCCGCAATTTCAGTTCTTCCCATGTTTCCAAAACGAACGCATAGTTCATCTTCTATTATCATAAGCTAATAAGTCTACATTAACCATTGTATATCTACGTATATTGTGAATAAGTGTATTGGAAGTATAATCATTAATAAAGTTATTCAATATATCTCTACGATTATTATTATACAAATAAATAATAAAAGTGCCAAAGCCCAAAGATCTATAGAGTGAATAAAGTCCTAAGTGCTAAAGTGCATAAAGCCATAAGTGCTAAAGTGCCTCAAGAAAGTTTATCAAGTCTACGTGTAAGAGTTTATGGAGCTATCCCAATAAAAGCTACCCTGGTGTCAGAAGTCCTGATAGGATAGAATTGGAGTGATATGATAGAAGTGGAGTGGTTAGAGCAGTGTCTCTAATTTGAAGGTTCTACCCTGTATGTTGTAGTCTGAGCAGTGTCCCAGAGGAATACAACATAAAATTTTGGTGTCGAGAAGTGGGATTCCTTTCAAAAAACATCAGTTTTGGTGTTAAGAATTGGATACATTTCGATACTCCGTCGTCAATCTGCCCCATCCATAGGCAACATTCATCGTAGATTCCGTAGGATTTGTTAGGACTTTTTTCTGGACAAAGCCAAGTCTTCAGGATCTACCAACTGTTGATATTTGTCACAGGATACCCCTTGGAATACCTATCTGTGTTAATCTACTAGTGAAGCCAACCTCTACGATTATAAAGAAGAAAGAAGTGTATACGAATAAAAACGTGAGTTAATTTTAATAATAATTATTGTAAAGTAAATATTTTCTCACAATGACTCAGGCACAAGTTGATTCAATATCAAATGTAAATGATGATTATTCAGATAATGAAGACACAGAAGAATTACCCTTAACAGTTTTATTCATTTATTAAAGAGTTCAATGGGAACAGGGAGGAACTCACTACATTCATTACTAATGTGAATTCGGCATTTTCTTTAGCTAAACCAAATCAAAAAACTAGTTTATTTTTATATGTTGTCTCACAATCATCAACAAATATTGTTAATGAAATTGAATTAAATGACATTGAAAATTGGACCGAATTGAAAAATAAATTAAAATTATATTACTGTCAAACAAAACACATTAGTCAAATTCATGAAGAATTAGAAACGTTAAGACAGTTTCCTTATGAGTCGATAACAGATTTTTTCAAAACAGTTGAAAAAATTAAAAATGAATGTATTCAATCAGAAAATTTAATATCAAAAAATCCAAATGAATTTTCGGGTTTAAAAAAGGCAATTCAACGTACTGCATTAAGAAGATTTATAATTCATTGTAAACCTGAAATAAGTCAAATGTTAAGCTAGAAATATAAATAATTTAAATGAGGCATATAATCTTGCATTGCAAGAAGAAAAAATTATTAATTATTTGAAACCTCGAAATAAAATTTATTGTAATATTTGCAAAATGTCAAACCATTCTACACAAAATTGTAGAAATAAAAATAGATCGCCCCGATCTAATCAAAATAAAAATAATTATGCAAATGAATCAAGTAATTCCAATTATCATAATTATCAATCAAACAGAAAATTCTTTAATTTCTGTAAATTAACCGGACATACTTATGAAAATTGTTGGAAACGTCAAAAAAAAAAGAGTTAATAATACCGGTCAGTATTAAAAAAACACGAAAGGTCTGTTTCTGACGGATGTCCCAGAAACATACGACGAAATTCAAGAGGCATTCAATCAGAAAGAATAAATTTCAATAAAAGGGAATCATATGTAGAAATAATAAATTTTTATTTGAAAAATACACCGAATGGAAACGTAAAATTTATTATAGATAGTGGAGCAACAGTTTCTATTATTAAACATACAGCATTAATTCCCAGAGAAACTACGTTGGATAAATAGTATATTATTTCATAAGGAGGAGAAGTGTCACTTTTCATGGCGAGCTTGAGCTTGCCCGCCGAACGCATTGAGGCGGGTAATTGAAAACGAGCCATGAAAAGTCACTTCTACTCGGAATGAAATATGTTATTTTATTTTCAAACGTTTTGAAATTCATAGAAATCTGAATATTCATTTTTGGATTGATTCACATTTACGCACATAATTCTATCCACTTACGATCATTATGAATTATGGAACATTTGCCTAGTTACGGTTGCCACTCAAAATTGATTCTGACAGATATAAAGTAAAATAGTTGATAGTTATAATTCGCAACATGGTGAGAAGTGGTTGAAAGTGAAAATGACGTTTGAATTGGAGAATTTTTTGTTCATAGTTACCAATTCATCTTTTGTATAGTAACACTTTTCCTGCGGAAAAGTGTTGCATAGCAACACTTCTCCTCCTTGGCGGAGAAATAGAACTTTTCGATGATCCTGTCAATCGAGAAATGACGTTATTATTGTACGTTTAAAAATAAAAAGATATTATTATGATAGGCGGAATAAACTCTAATTCACCTATTCTTTCATTAGGATCGACAATACTTTCATTGTCTCTTCCGAAAATAAATATTCAACAAAAGATAGATGTTGTTATTGCAGAGCAAGTTCAGTTCAATGATTATGATGGACTTCTAGGCTCAGATTTCTTACAAAGTCACAACGCAGTTATAGATTACCATAATAAAACTATAAAGATAAATAATATAACTATTCCATTCATGAATACATTGTATGAAGATAAACAAAATGAAAGCTCTTCAGAAATGAACATGATTAAATTACCCCCTCGTTGCGAATCTATTATTGAAGTGGAAATAATAAACAAGTTGCAATATGGTTTAATTACGAATAAAGAGATAACAAAAAATATTTATATACCAAATGTCCTTGTAACTAATAATGGTCAAAAAGCTTTAATTCCTATATTAAATTTAAATCATACTGAAGTGAAAATTGAAAAACCAAAGGTACAATTCGAAGAAATACTTCCACAAGAAATAATTAATCTTTCAACTAAAATAAACATGACTGATAGAAAGAAAACTCTCTATGAAAATTTAAGAACGTCACATTTAAATAATTAAGAAAAACAATCTTTGATGCAAATATGTCAACACTACGCTGATATTTTTCATTTACCAGGAGATATATTAACTTCTACGAAAACATTGAAACATAAAATTATAACTTCAACTGAATTACCAGTCAATGCAAAACAATATCGTTATCCAAAAATACATGAAACAGAAGTAAATACGCAAATTAATAAAATGTTAAATGATTGAAATAAAAAATAATTGAAAATTCATATTTGCCATATAATAGTCCAGTATGGATAGTACCGAAAAAATTAGATGCATCAGGTAGAAGAAAGTGGAGATTAGGTATCGATTATCGAAAATTAAATGAAATTACTATTGGAGATAGTTATCCCATACCAAATATCGATCATATTTTAGATCAGTTGGGAAATTCAATATATTTTACGACACTCGACTAAGCATCGGGATTTTATCAAATAGAAATGGAAGAAGATTATAAAGAGAAAACTGCCTCTAGTACACCTTCAGGTCACTACCAATTTAACAGAATGCCACAAGGGTTGCGTAATTCTCCCTCTACTTTTGTCAGATTAATGAATATAGTATTATCAGGTCTACAAGGATCACATTGTTTTTGTTATTTAGATGATATCGTTGTACCTATATGGATCAACATTACAAGACCATAATAATAAATTGAAAAAGATATTTGAACAATTAAGGCAGCATAATTTAAAATTACCTACAGCCAGATAAGTGTGAATTTTTACATAAAGAAATAACATATTTAGGTCACATAATTACTGACCAAGGAGTAAAACCAGATCCAAAAAGGTAGATGTTATAACAAGTTTAAAAGCACCTAAGAACGCCAAAGGAATAAAAAGTTTCCTAGGATTTATTGGTTATTATCGTAGATTTATAAAAGATTTTTCAAAAATAGCCAAACCATTAACCTTATTATTACATAAAAATATTGCTTTTAAATGGGATAAACCTCAAGAAAGTGCTTTCAATAAACTGAAAGAAATCATAACTAATGAACCATTACTGTGTTATCCTAATTTTAATAAACCTTTTATATTAACTACAGATTGCTCTAATGAAGCATTAGATTCAGTATTATCGCAAGGAGAAATTGGGAAAGATAAACCAATCGCATATTATTCTAGAACGTTCACTAAAAGTGAAATCAATTATTCGACAACAGAAAAAGAATTGTTAGCAATCATTAATTCCTGTAAACATTTTCGACCTTATTTATTCGGAGCTGATAAAATATACTTCGTAACGGATCATAAACCATTAATATATTTAAAAAATTGTACAGATCCTTCAGGCAGGTTAGCAAGATGGCAGAATTTATTACTAGATTACAATTTTGAAATAAAATATAAGAAAGGCAAGGAAAATACGAATGCCGATTTCTTAAGTAGAATACCTACAGAAACTGCAAATGCATTACAAGAAATAAGCGAAACAGATTCAGATATTGAAATGAATGAAAGTGAAAATAAATTAAATATTGATGAATTAACCTTCGTAAATTTTAAAATACTTCAGTAGTATACCTACAAGAGTTCTAGGCCACTTCAACTTTTCTAAGTCCGAAATGTCAGTTCTGCGCATGCGCGACTCCGGGGCGTGGCTATGATCAGGAAGTCGGCCATTTTGCGGATGCCGGCCATTTTCCAAGATGGCGGACCATGGTATTATCGTACTTTGGAACTTGACCAACAGATGGCGTTCCAAGATGGCGTTTCAAGATGGCTGACCACTGTATTATCGTAATTCAGAACCTGACCAACAGATGGCGTTCTAAGATGGCGTTTCAAGATGGCTGACCATGGTATTATCGTAATTTGGAACTTGACCAACAGATGGCGTTCCAAGATGGCGTTTCAAGATGGCTGACCACTGTATTATCGTAATTCAGAACCTGACCAACAGATGGCGTGCCAAGATGGCGTTTCAAGATGGCTGACCACAGTATTATCGTAATTTGGAACTTGACCAACAGATGGCGTTCCAAGATGGCGTTTCAAGATGGCTGACCATGGTATTATCGTAATTTGGAACTTGACCAACAGATGGCGTTCCCAGATGGCGTTTCAAGATGGCGGACCACTGTATTATCGTAATTAAGAACCTGGCCACCAGAGGGCGTTCTCATCATTCAGAATCTCGCCAACAGAGGGCGTTTCAATAGCATTCAAATTTGAATGTTTGACATATGACGTTCTATGCTCTGAGATATCTATGGTTCAAGATGACATTTGACCGTAACGAATGACAGATGGGATGACGTATGACAGATCTATGCTCTAAGATATCTATGGTTCAAGATAACATTTGACAGTTACGAATGACAGATGGGATGACAGTTCTATGCTCTAAGATATCTATGGTTCAAGATGACATTTGACAGTAACGAATGACAGATGGGATGACAGTTCTATGCTCTAAGATATCTATGATTCAAAATGACATTTGACAGTTCTATGTTTCAAATCCAAGATGGTGGATGCGCGAGGCTATCAGAATAACCATGGGGGCCTAGAGGACTGAAATTGTAAATGGGGGCCTCCAGGTGTCTTCGTGCAGGCTCAGAGGACTGAGTTCGATACATAGAAATATATGGAGTCTTCATGGGAGCCTTGAGACACTTATACAAATTTTAACCTTACTTTTCGTTAGCTGACTTACAGATCACGGTTCAGGAATATAAGTTGATTTAAAAAAAAATTCAAAATTGAAGAAATCGAGCTCGGGGTTTGAACCTCTATATTAGGAGTCCATGGCTCTACCAAGTTAAAAAAAAATCAAATTAATAAATCCAACGCGAGGATCGAACCTCTATATCAGAAGTATAACACTATCAATCTTAAAAAAAAAATTTCAAATTAAATAATCCAACACGAGAATCGAACCTCTATATCAGAAGTCCAACACTATCAAGCTTGAAAAAAAAAAATCTAATTAAAAAATCCTGCGCGAGGATCGAACCTCTATATCAGAAGACCAACACTATGAAGCTTAAAAAAAATTCTAATTGAAAATCCAATGCGAGGATCGAACCTCTATATCAGAAGTCCAGCAATATCAATCTTAAAAAAAAAAAATTCATACTGAATGTAGAATTGAACCCAGTATATCTATATCAGAAGACACTATCAAGCTTGAAGAAAATTTCAAATTAAAAAAATCCAACGCGAGGATCGAACCTCTATATCAGAAGTCCAACAATATCAATCTTTAAAAAAAAAATTCATACTGAAGAAATCAACATGTAGAATTGAACCCAGTATATCTATATTAGGAGTTCAACACTATGTTCACTGCTCTTAAAAAAAAAATTTCAAATTAAAAAATCCAACGCGAGGATCGAACCTCTATATCAGAAATCCAACACTATCAATCTTAAAAAAAAAAATTTCAAATTAAAAAGTCCAGCGCGAGGATCGAACCTATATATCAGAAGTCCAACACTATTAAACATAAAAAAAAATTCATACTAAAGAAATCCACATGTAGGATCGAACCTCTATATCAGAAGTCCAACACTATCAATCTTAAAAAAAAAAAAAAATTTCACATTAAAAATCCAACACGAGAATCGAACCTCTATATCAGAAGTCCAACACTATGAAGCTTAAAAAAAATTCTAATTGAAAAATCCAACGCGAGGATCGAACCTCTATATCAGAAGTCCAGCAATATCAATCTTGAAAAAAATTCATACTGAATGTAGAATTGAACCCAGTATATCTATATTTGGAGTTCAACACTATGTTACACAAGCTTAAAAAAATTTTCAAATTAATTAATCCAGCGCGAGGATCGAACCTTTTTATCAGAAGTCCAACACTATCAAGCTTAAAAAAAAATCATAATGAAGAAATCCACATGTAGAATTGAACCTGTCATATTAGGAGTCCATGGCTCTACCAAGTTAAAAAAAAATTTCAAATTAAAAAATCTAAGGGATCGAACCTCTATATCAGAAGTCCAACACTATCAATCTTAAAATAAAATGTTAAATTAAAAAATCGAGCGCAAGGATCGAACCCAGTATATCTATATTAGGAGTTCAACACTATGTTCACTGCTCTACCAAGCTTAAAAAAAAATTTTCAAAATTAAAAATTCCAGCGCGAGAATCGAACCTCTATATCAGAAATTCAACACTATCAAGCTTAAAAAAAAAATCATAATGAAGAAATCCACATGTAGGATTGAACCCAGTATATCTATATTAGGAGTTCACTGCTATACCAAGCTTAAAAAAAAAATTCAAATTGAAAAATCTGTTATTATAATTACATTTAATTTTAAGGGGTAAAGAGAACCAACAATATGATATCATCGAAGTAGGAGATTTTATCAGAGTTCGGTTTATACATTTTTCAATCGGTGAATATTATAAGCGAAATCATTCAAGAAACATTTCCTGGAATGTGAGTCTTTTCGAATATATGGTTGATTTCATGAATTCGTTTGAAATCTGTAATACTAGTACGGATATATTTAAGAGTCTCGCATAATTATTACGACAATGTATCAAGTTTCCTGTTATGAATAATTTATGTAGAATGTACGTGTCAGCTAATATTGTTTCTATCATTTCAGTATTGAATAATTTATAAATGTACAGGGGCGTATCAGACTTAAGTTTTAAAAAAAAAACAAAAAAAAAAGCCAAATTAAAGTCTCGCATAATTGATATTATTTTTGCTTCGTAATTTTTGAATATCCTGAATAGTAAGCATGTTAAAATACATATGGGGGACCAGAGGCCTGAAATTATTTGATATAATGGAATGGAGGCTTCGGAGACTCGTGTGTAGGCCATGTTCGGAGAGTTGGTTCAAAATTGAAGAAATCGAGCTCGGGGTTTGAACCTCTATATTAGGAGTCCATGGCTCTACTAAGTTAAAAAAAAATCAAATTAATAAATCCAACGCGAGGATCGAACCTCTATATCA